>OY757928.1:72813753-72993753 GCA_963585895.1 Sepioteuthis lessoniana
TTATAATAGAATGTAATTGTAAATCTTTAAGTGATTGTACTAAGAATGGTTTGTGTAATTTAGATAATATAGTGTCACGTGGTATCCCACTGAGACGATAGAAATAAACTTACTACCATCCTCGTATTCGAATTAACAGTAGCAAGCCGTCAAAGAATGACCGTTAAGAACAAATGTTTGTACTCGGTGACCTCCCTCGGGTCGCCTGACACGGGAAGGAAGAAGGTAGAAGCCAAATGAGTGGCTAGGACCCTAAAAACGGAAGTGGCACCTTCTTCCCGTCAGCGAAAAAAAAAGACAAAGTTAGTTGTTGGACAGGGTTCGTGGCGGACAGAACCAAAGCCAAGTACTCCGGGTAGAAGAAGACAAAAAAATATCTCGGACACGAAGGAGCCATTTCTTCAAGCCAGTACTAAAAATAGCATAAAGTCTATTAGCCCGTAAAAGAGGAAATATTCTCCACAGGAACCCCGTCAATAAAAAAAGATAAGTAAGCTTTGAGACTGTTTTTCCTTATACCCAATTTTATATACTCTCTCTCTCTCTCTCTCTCTCTCTCCTCTCTCTCTCTCTCTCTCTCTCTCTCTCTTTGAAGAAAAACGAAAGAAAAGAAAAGAAGAAAGACATTTATGTTCATGAACTATTCATTTATGATATATTTGACACGTTGAAGGTGTTTATCTATGTGTAGTAAAAGATTGATATATTTTAATGTTCCCGCGTGGTCGAAGTTGTTATTTGCAGTGTCTTCTGCGAGTTTGTTATGTTATATTTCTTTTCCAGCTTCTATTCGCCTTATGTTATCTTGCTTAAAATTGTCCTATTAATTCCTTTAAAATATCACACGGAAAACCGGAATTGCCGACTACTATAATTAATATTATTACGTCTAAACCTAGTGGTCCATATCTTCCATTGTTCCTACCCTCGAGAAAGATATTTTCAGCTAATACCCTCGAGAAAAGGTAGGAATCCATCTATTCTCCTTCAGGGTAAATAGTAGGGCAGACTAAGCTCTTTAGCTTTTGTATGGCAACTGGTCAAGGAGAAGAAAAACTCCGTATTTAGACCTATTAAACTCCGCTAAAAAATTTACTGTGTGTCGAATCTTACTCGTACAGAGGGGTTTGGTAATATATATATTTGAAAATCTCAAATTTCATTTTTGGTTTTTTTTCCCTAAGAACAGAATTTGGTCCCCTTATGAATTCACATCAGAGAGACAGTAGATGCTAAGTTCAATTATTTTCAACGATACAACAGCACTGCCCAAGAATAAAATTGACTTTTTCTTCACTGAATTGTTACAGGAGATTCGAAAAGAGTACTAGTACAGTCAAACCTAATACAAAGCTAGATTTATCTAGTAGAACATCATATATTTTCTACTCTCGTGGATGTCGGAGAGATATCCCTACAGATCTTTATTGTCAACAAATCTAGTGTGTTGGTGTTGCATTACACTAGAAACTCCCTGCTTGACGAAAGATTTTTCTCATTCGAAATTAAGGAGCATATTTGAAGAAAAATCACAATTTTAATTAGAATTTTCTTGTTCTTTCTGTTTTACTTCTTTATAACAAAAGTCTTCTCTATAGTCATATAAACACATTTCGTGAAAAATAATTTAAATATAAATAGTAATTGCATTTTTATATAACTCCTAAAAATGCCATGTGAATTAAATAACTACATTTTTTCTACATTGAATTCTAAATTATATAGAATTACGCTTATTGGTCGTAGCAGTTAGATTTGTCTTTCAACTTTTTGATATCTGAGTATTTCGTTTTCACTTCAATATTAGATTGAGGAAGTATAAACACAACCAAAAAGCATTATCGAATTAATTAATAATAGCTTTTATGGAGGCACTTAAACAGTCTAATCCAACTCGTTCTCGCAAATATAGAATCTCTCGCACAGTACACATTATATCTTTCGAATGTATGCATACATGTATGTTTTTAGTATTAACAAAGTTTCCTTGGAAAAATCATGAGCGAAAAAATCAAGGTGCAGTATAGTCAGAATTCTAACAAAACAAGTTTTCGATCTTCGAAAAATACTATGAAATAGCAGTTGCTATTTTTTCTGCTACTTTCATACTCAAAAGAAAAAAATCAAGCACAAACACTTTTCCCGTTAAGGGAACTCCTTGGTTGCTAAATTTCTACACTTTAATCCAAATAGAATATTTGAGCATTGCTGATTTATTCGCCCAAAACATAATGGAGTTTAATTCAGTTTAAAAATATAACCAATCATTTGATACATTAATGGAAAGTTAACCTAAGACGCTCTGAGTAACAGCAAGTCTCTTCAAGTCTCTTAATGTAGTAGTTTGAATGGTTTTTATTCATCATCCGATTTCCGTTGGAAATATATTCCTCTTACCAAACCTTTGGGGACCAATTATAATTGGTATCACTGTTACTCTCAAGTTCCACAGCCATCTTTGTTCTATGGCAAGGACCAAGTACTTGTCTCTCTTTTCGTTTTTCTTTGATTTCATTGTTCTCCGATGGGGCGGCAAAATCGACTATACGACATGTTCTCTTTCTTTTACTTTTTTTTTAAATTATCACGAGGTCTGAACTTTTCGTCGGGATTTGGAGATTTGTTTGCATCTCAAAATCCTAAAGAATTTCTCATTCTCCAGGACGAATTCTAGTTTGTGCATGTTCCATTTGGTAGTATGGTCGGATTTCAATTCCTTGCATAATTCCTAGTGGATCACTTTCCCCAACCAGTCGTATCTAGTCTTATACGCCTTCTATTCTATTACGTTTTGACTATTTTTGCTTTTTGGTCCTTAAGGCGCTTTTTGTTATTTCATGAGTTTATCTTATATGAGTTTATTTCCCTTTTTTAGCCATGTCCAGGTCTTCTCGTTGAAGATTTCACCAGTTTGTCGCTTGAAATATCCATACATTTGGTCTCTTCACATTTCACTTTCCTAGTTATTGTTGTTGTTGTTGCTTATTTTTTATTCTGAGGTTGTCAATCTTGTTTCTGGTCACTGTAATTAGTTCTTCTTGGTTCTTCTTGTAATGTAGCCTTCAAGTCCTTGTTTTGATGCATCCACGCTCTCTTTAATGCTGGTAAGTCCTCTTCCTCCTTTTTTTTTTTTCATCTCACGGTTTACCTTTCTTAGCCACCTTCATGTTTTCACTTGTTAGTCGCTTAAAACGTCCATACAGTTATTTTTTTTCTCATTTTCGTTTTCTTGTTATTTCTATTCTGTTAATCCTCGTATTGTCAGTATTGTTTCTAGTATCTTACAAGGGAGACAGCTTGATAAGGTTCCTACTATACAGTTTGTCTCGAATAGCTTTCTGATTCTCCTGATATACTCTTTTTTGATTTTTTCTTTCATCTCCCCTTATTTGATGATGTCAGCTTCCAATATTCCCAAGTATTCTTTTCTCCGAGCGTTTTGATTTTTCCTAATTTGGTTGTTCCATTCCTTCTGTCATGTGTTATCTCCCGCTTTTCTTTACTAGCATGGCGCATTTTTCAATGCCAAATTCCATTCCTATAATTTAACTGTATATTCTCACTATCTGTTTTAGGGTTTCCAATTCTTTTTTGTTTTTGGCAAACAGTTTGATGATGTCCATGTACATTAATTGGTTGATCTTTTCTGTCGATTTACTGAGTTTGTATCTAGCTGTGCATTTCCTGAGAATGTTATTGAGTGGCATCATCACTATTACAAATAGTAATGCTGATAGTGCATCTCCCTGGAATATACCTCTCTGGATCTTTACCTCAGCTAAGCTTTTTCCTTCTGCTGTCAATTCCACTCTTCAGGTTTCTATGGTCTTCTCGATAAACTTTAGGATTTCGTCGGGTATTTTATACATTTTGAGACTGTGAAATATCTAGCTAGATTTTTCCGTCTCGTTTTACTCTCGTTGTGGATGTGTTGATCTATATGTAACTGTTATCCTGAGCCTCTGGTCACCTTGCACCATCCTTTCTGTTCAAGGCTTATCAATGAGTAGTAGATCTACCCTCTAATTTGTGCCGTTAATATTTTCCACATCAGCGGTAGGAAACTTTTGGTCTATAGTTGCTTGGGCGCTCCTTTGAGGGGAGTCTTTCAGGATCAGGGTGGTCTCTCTTTGGTCATCCATTCGGGTATCTCAGTTTTCTGTATGCATTTATTCATTTCGATAGTCAATCAGTCGTGGATGGATGTGAATTTTTTACACCAAAATCCGTGTATGCCATCTAGGCCAGGGGTTTTCCAGTTTGGTATTTTTTTAAGCGTTACCGTGAGTGCATCGAAGTGTATTTCCATCCAAGGGCATTCTTCGAGTATTCGTTACTTTCTTTCCTTGTTATTTATCCATTCGGCTTTTTTTATGATCTTTCCGTTCCCATATTTTGCTCCAAATATTTTTGCCTCTTTCACATGCAGTTGCTGGTATGTCTTCGCCCATTCTCCGCCTACTTTTTGGTGGAATTTTATTTCGTTGTTTTGGAATATCCTGTTTCATCCAAATTGTTTGGTCCTTCTTGGTATCTTCTTAGTCTTCTTTCTTTCGCTACTACTTTTTGGTTAGTCTCATCGAATTGTATTTTTCGTTTTAGTTGTCGTGCTTTTTCCGCTTCGTCCGAATATATTTTCACCTTTTGTTTGAGTATTTTTGCTTCTTGTTGTAGTTTTCTTATCTACGATTTTAATCTGAGTTCCCATCTGGGTTTTGACTGTGGTCTTCAAAGGGACCATGATTTTTTCCCAGACTAATTTTGCTCCTGCATATTTTAAATCGTTTAATTCCGTGATGTTGTTTGTTGAGATATTTGTCAATAGGTCGTTCACTTTCTCGGTTTCGGACTTGACTGTCCCCTAGTCTTGGTTCCTGAGAAAAAATAATGTGGTTTTCTTTTCAGACATGATTTTTCTCATAGTTTCTACATTCATTTTTCAGTCTTGGGTTACTGTTTGCATCTTTGTGTTTGCGGTGTTTCAGTTATTATCATTTAGCGTTTGGTTTTGGATTGGAGTTTCTAGTTTTTCAGCATTTAGTGTCTCGGTTACTCTATTAGGGGTCTGTTGATATGTTTGCCTATATATTTGTGGGTGGATTTCCCATATTTCAAGGTTGGAAAACCAACCATTCTTTGTTATTTCTCCAAACCTAGTCAGGTTTGTTGTCTTATATCTTGTGAATTCTATTCAAATTTCTATTTTTTTCTTTACCCTCTTTTTGTAGGGTTGCTCCTGAAATAACTGTATAGTGCTAGTTTTTATCGTCCCGACTCTATTTTTCACTCTGTGGTCTCTGAATCAAGTTGTTAATTTATCTATCGTTTGTGTGCTCGAAAGAAGAATAGCCAATATTCGCAGGATGCCTAACGGATCCCCTATGTTGCCTATCAAGGGAGCACCAGCCAAACATGAAACATAAACCTGTTGCCTGGGCCTCGTGTTGAATTGTGTTTCGATTTATTATTTTTCATGAGTAGTATATTGAGGCTATACCAAACCCAGGGGTTGTGTTGATTATCTGCGTGCCTGACACATATGTGACCGAGAACACTTTTACAGCTGATCACAAAAAATTCCAAAATAGCTAAGTTTTAACTAAGTTGAAGTCTACAGACAGGACATTTTCATAGTCTACCACCTACAATAAGTTCCTAAGCTTTTTGCAAATATTCCTGTATCGTCATTTTGTCTTTTGCATTTATTGCCGTAATTTATTGAAATCTAGTTTCTGTTTTATCCGGCCCCTTTGGAATAAGGTTTATGCTTCTTCTGACATATTTTGCCGGTCTCTTTGTGGACGTTAATTATTCACCCACTATTTTTCTTTCAAATCATTTGGTAAATACATTATTTTTCATCTACGAGTCACAAACAATATAGAATTTCTCACAAAGATATGGTCGATCTGAACAATGCTGTAGTCTGAATGGTTTCAATTTTTCTCCAGATTTCCAACTGTTCCAACACCTTTCCAATCCTTTTGGAAGCGTTCCAAGTGCACCAACTACAATTGGTATCACTGTTACACATGTACAACCTTCTCCAAATTCTCTGGCAAGATCCAAATATTTATTTGTTCTTATTATTTTACTCATTTGAGTTTTTCACGCTAGCGTTAGCTGATGGTTTTCCACTGGACAGCAAGTTTCCTCAAATCTCCAGGACCCTTCTTTGTATTCTGGCCGATTTCAATAAAGTTGTAGTTTGGATGTCTCATTTCTTACTATTATTATTATTATTATTATTCGCAATAAACAGAGAAAATATACGAATATAAAGAAGCCATTATCCTCTGTTGAATTGTCCTATAATTTGGAAATTCCTCTTCAGTACCATTAATATTTTCAAAATCTTTGGAAAGAATTATTAAGCAAAGAAAATTACGCATTTTGAATAAAATTCAAAGATATGCAATTTCACTAAAGCAATGTTTAGATAGTGTACATTTACAATGCCCACAAATACAATGATTTTGTGGGTTACATTCACTATTTTGTCGTAGATTCTACAAGGTTAGTTTACAACACAGCACACTAGTAATACAGATAGTAAACGAAATCGGGTGACATTTTCTTTTTTTCAAAAACTAAAATATTTTTACGACAGAAGAGTAATATTTTCTGTTTGTGCATAAAAATATTTCTGTCTCCATATAACACCTCATCTCATTCTGAGATAAGGTGTTATCTTTATTCTATAGACATTGCAGTAACTATACACACGACGTTTTGGTCGCTATACTTTATGGCTTTCTTCAGGTGCCTTTTGTCGTATTTGGTAACCTGGAAATTCTGTACTTAAGTCGAATCAAATATCTTTGCAGACTACGTTGTAAGTTCAATCCCTAATCCTAGTTCTAATAGAGGTGAAAAAGGCGGTGAGATACCTTCAATGCATGGGTAGTACTGATTTTATTTGAAATTCTAGTCCATACTATAAACAGTATCAACAATAAAGTAACATTTGTTAATAAACTAGAAAAAGAAGAAGAATTTGGTTAAAGATGCTTGGCTAATTAGTTTTACGAATTAGTATTTGTCAAGAAATAACTGAGCTTTGACCCTTCGAAAAAGGGTACACTTCAAATTCAGCTTTGAAGGAATCAGTAAAGTAACCACCTTATACAAATATAAATAAAGTGAATCTGAACTACGAAGTGGTACACAAATAGACAAGCACCTCTGTCAATACTGATTGTCGTCCACATCGACTGTTGGCGCCCAACTGAAACTTAAGCAGCCATATATAGCATTGCATGTCTAGCAACAGCTCAACTCAAGAATCTATTTAAAAGGAGTCTAACACATACATGAGTGTATAAGTTGGGCCAATGAAGACTGCGAGTCTTGTACCTTCTGCTGAATTATTCAAAAGACCACAAACATATTTTACTCCGTCTCATATGATTGCTTCAAGCCAGACGAAAGTAAGTATACATTAAAAATGTTCAAAGCAGCCACAAAAACATGGACCAGTGGTTAGATGTTCTAGAATATAAAACCGACGAGAAAAAGGAAGTCAAGCAGTGCAGAACGTTTCTCACACCTGATTTTCGTTTATCGCGCAGTACCATTCTTCTCCTCAGTTCAGGGTGTTCTTCAAAATACGCATTGAGATTAAAATAAGTTTGAGTGAAATTAAAAACTGTAAAGTTTCTATTCTCACCGAGCTTTATTCCTTGTTATATTTCAGAATCAAAGATGTGATTAGTATGCATGTCATTATTCATTGTGAATTTCCCAGAATATTTAGTCACCTCCATAATGATATTTCTTATCTAATAATATTTGACAATGAAAATAGAGATTTGGTCTCTATTTCTGGAGTAGCATCTGTTTCAAATTTTTCCTGAGTAACAATAGCAAAGGTTTATGGAAATTTTCAACAATTATTAACAACATTTGAAAATTGAGGGCGCTCAAAAGTGATATAAGAACGGGGAATCCATCAATAAAAGCGAACATTGCATTAAGTCAGATCCCAATTCAATGCTAACAATGATCAATTCATCAGTCAGTACAATGTACAATTTACGTTGCACTCCATGAGACTTCATAACAACAGTAACATCATGACACTGAAAATATATGGCATACACAGATCTTGTTGCAAACCATTCACACCCTTTTGTGCTTGCTTTGTCACTCTCCCTCAAAGTGGTGGTTTGTTCCGCAAGATAAAGCAACTTCCACCATCGAGAGTAGGTGACACAAAATTTGTTCAATGAACATATACTATTACAATTCCAATAAACGTTGCAGACGTCTTTAAATTTCTTCAGTCACGAAAAAAACTCAGTTGAGTATAACCCTCGAGAGATATACACAAAATTACTCTAGCGCCTCATATAATCCATGTTGCATAGCTACCATTTCTTAGACAGAAGCTTCTATTGGTAATTTCCGTCTTCCGTTGTATTTTCTTAATAATAATGTTCTTGTTTGTTTGTTTGTTTGTTTGTTTTTTCGACAAGTACGGCTATTTTTCTTAACCAACATTGCTATGAAGAATTCAGAAAGTTGAAAATATGACCTCAAACATGTCAACATAAAAACTCTAAATTCCATAAACAACATGTTGAACTGAATGAGGCATTTATAAAAAAGACCACTCAATAAACAAAAATATTTTTAATCAAAATTGTTCACTACAAATTGAGGTTTTTAGTGAATCAAATTTTCTCACTCTTTTCCAGCATTTTTTCTGCATTTTTTTAACCTTTCGTTTACTTTTATCTTTTTCCCTCCTCTTTTATGTTTTTCCGCTTCTTTTCTTTTTTATCTTTTATTCTATCGTTTTCTCTCCTCTTTTCTCTTTTTCCTTTTCTTTTATCGTTTTCTCTCCTTTTTCTCTCTTTATCTGCTTCTTTTCTCTTTTTCCTCTTCTTTTCTCTTTTTTTCTTCTTTTTTTTTCTGTTACTAATCTACTAATTTGTTTTTGCTTTCACCTTTTTATTATTTCCTTCACGAGAAAAATACTTCAGCTTAGAATTCAAAATACTAATCAATAAGAAAATCCATAAAACCTGTAAAAAAAACATAAGTTGAATGAAAATTATCATTTGGAATTAAAAGTTAAGGTTACCTGGAGTTTTTGCACAATAATGGCGTCTTTTTCTCCTCTATCTTTTTCAACAAAATTTTATTCTTCCTTGAAACATCAACTAACTTTATTTCCGTAATGCATTCATTTTTTCCCAGCCAGATTTTCCCGATTCTGTCTGAATAGCTAAAAAAATTATAACACTAAGGCCAGAGCAAAGTAAAAAGTTGTCCTGTTTTTGCGTCTTTTTAAAATCCTTCAGTACTTCCGCTGGTAACCGTTTTAGTAAAAAGATTCTACCATTCATTTAGACATGTTTTACAGTTGTTTATAGCATCACGTAGTCATTGTAAAGAAAGGATCACTGGTTTTGCAAGCTGAATTTCGTTCTTCTGCTGCATATTTGGCTTGATATCAATCTTGACTTTTCAGCAAGAAAATGAAAACTTCATAAAAGTTTAACAGCTCTATCTTAACTTTTCAAATTTTTTTCTTTTGAGAAAGAAATTAGAAAAGTTTCCCGATTCTTGTCACCCGCTTTTAAAACAAATACAAATCATACCATTCACAAAAAAATACTACTCCAAATCCTTAAAGAATTACTTCCCTTAATAATGAAAACATACAAAGGAGACTGACACATTGAGCTATTTTTCTAAAGAATCTGATTTCACATCAAATATTAAAAGCTGTTTGAATTTGCTGCGGCAGAAATGTCCACATAATCTAACATTTTTGTTGCACAAAAAGTTACTATAACTTGAGTTTTTAGCCTCACATTTATTCTAAGACACTTTCAGTACTATTAATGTCAATCTACTTCCTTTTCAATATCATGTTCGTATTGTCGTATCCAACTTAATGCATCGGAGTGGCAACATGGTTAACATGCTCAGCTGTGACATTCTAATATTCGAGTTCGAACTCCAGTCATGCTAGAATGTTCATTTTCAGACTTATCCACTTAGGGTAGGTATGAAATCACTTATTCCCCAACTGCTATGGGTTACATGATGACACGACTGATCTTCTGCCTCCTTGGCTTTGGCATTACATAAACCATAAAGGTTGATATGCCTTTAAAGAAACCAAATCAAAATTATCCGAATATGTTTTTAAGTTAATTTTCGTGGTACCCAAAGATTATGAGATCATTCAACAAATTTTCAACCGGATAGGAAAACAAGCGCACCGATATCTCTTAGTCTCATTAATGCTGATTAAATACATGTTTTTTTTTTAGTAGAAATTAATAAAACCTTTCAAATTTCAACTACCCAACAAAAAACTCACCATTATGCGTGCACATTAAATTGATCTCTAAAAATATATAAATTTTATTTTCACAAAAAAAAAAGACCTGGATAGTGCTAACTGTGCATTCGACTCTATTTTAGCTATACAGACCAATTATATATGTACAGACCAGAATCGTTCTAAACAATAAAATCTTGTAAAGCAGATTCAAATGGATTTCCTAATCCAGCCAGAAGACTAAATCCAGTTCTGAACAAAAAGAGTAAATATCAGATAGTGAACTGATGGATCAAAAGGTGAAAATAAAAATAAGAATTTAAAAAAGACATCTCAACCAAAGAACTGGATAAAAAAAAAGTAAAATGACGATGATCTTAGAGCAAATTGTAGTTCCAAAGAGCCTAATAAAGACCAAAATTTCGGGTAAGAATAGATACCATCCAGAATACAACCCTACTAAATTCACCTAGAATACACAGTTTTCGAGTTTTAAAGATGTTTTTAATCACTTGACGCAAAGTTCATATAAAAATTCAATCTGGACGATTTTTTCATACTCTTTGGAACAAATAAGCTAAAACTTGATAGGAGTTGAAATTAAAGAAAGAAATTGAAAAGGGATAGGTAGAATGGAAATTATTACAAATATCGAATATTACGAGAATGACAAGCATCAAAAGTTCTTACCCAAGGAAACGAAAAAGAATTTACAAATATAAACAAAACAGAATGTTCCAGATTAAGAAAAGAAAATTTTACGGACAACATAACAAGGATAGAAATATAATTGACAGCTTAACGGGACTTAAACAAAATTGTTTGGAGTAGCAGAATAAATTGGAGAAAAGACATGGTTGTTGTCCAATCTAAAAACAACGAATTGTATTCAAAGACAAATATAATCTTAAACATATACACATCAAGGAGTCGACTAAGGAAAATCTCAAACTAGCAGATGGATGGCTATGACGGAATTTCATGGGTAAAAACGAAAACATAAAGTTCCAATGACAATAAAGTAATTTGTTTGACAAATGTTTGATGGAAACAAGAATATCGAAATCGATAGACCAAAATAGTTGCTTCAAAAATGGGAAAAGTAATCATCTCATCATTATCTTGTCATGCCACTTGCACGGATATCCCTGACCATCTCTTGCCACTCCTCTCAATAGTTCATCGCTTCTGGCAGGTCCTCAGGTCGTGGATCTATTTCTTCGGAAGCCATTTTGGTTCTTCATAAGAATGTTGTCTTTTGGGGGTTCTGTGTGGTTTCGTAGTAGGGCATTGCACATTTTGGCTGCATTGTATATTTTTGCTGCCTCGGTAGTTCTTATTTAATCCGAGGTCGCCCTTTTTAGGTAAAAGGAGGATGCATCCCTTCATCCATCTGTCTACCGGATTTTGATTATAAACTGCATTACAGTATCGGAGCAGTATGTCGTCAAATTGTCTGGTCTTCCATACCTCTGGGGAATTTCATCTAGCCCTGCGGCTTTTCTATTTTTAATTTTTTTCTAAGTACTGAGTCGAGTTCTTCGAGAGTAAACGGTCCTAGCTTAATATCTAATCGCTTACTAATAATTCTCGTGGTTGGTTTATGTGTAACTTTTGGTGGGTTTCTAAGTAGATTCTCAAAATGCTGTTTCCACAGTTTTATTCTTTCTTGTTGGTTTGTGGCTTTCGGTCTAGCTTTGGTTGTGCTCTTCTCTCTTCTCATTTCGTTTATCGCTTGCCAGGTTATCCTAGATTGCCTATCTTCCACCGAGTCTCTAATCTTATCTCTCTGATTTTGTATGTATTCTGTCTGTTCTTTTAGGTATATGCTTGCCTTTTTTAGTTTCAGGGCATTTGTGTTCGTTGGGTTCTTCCTATTGCATTTAAAGGTTGTTTTCACGTTTGCACGTTTATTTCTAACCGCTAATGTCTCCCATTGGACTCTAGATTTAGTTCTAGGTTTTGTTGGTATGTATTTCGCTGCTGCCACTTCTAAGTGGGTGTTGATGTAATCCTCATATTCGTCATTCGGGGTAAGTATTTCTGTCTTCTCCTGTAGTGCATCGAATTTGTTTCTCAATTCAAGCACATATTTATCTCGAATATCCTTGTTACTAAGAATATCCCAGTCATAGTGTATGGTGGTCGTTATTCGTGTGGCGTTCTTTCGTAGGCTCAATCCTATTTTTGCCGTGACAATTAGGTGATTGGAGGACACACCCTCAAAAGAGGAGTATGCCTCGCAATTTATTGCGCTATTTTTCCATTTCTTGTTTATAAAGGTCCATAAATTTCCCTCCCTCTTTTGAAAGTTTGTCTTGAGGTATGTTAATCTATTTTCTGTCGTGAAATCTGTTACATGTTGTCCATTCCTGTTTGACGTGTTGTGTAGGCTGTATTTGTTGTTTCCGTTTTTCCGATTTGGGCATTCATGTCTACGCCAATGACAAGAGTGTTGCGTTTCGGAATGCTACGCACTAGAGAAGATAGCTCATCGTAGAAGGCGATGAGTTCAGTTTCTTCACTAACATTGGTAGGGCTGTAGCAGGAGATGATTGTTGCTCTGGGGTTGCCATTAAAAGTAGCTACCATCATCCTAGGTTGTATTCTCTCCATGCTATTATTAAGTGATTTTAAAGCTCTTGGTTCTATAAGTATTCCTATACCTCCTATCGTGGCATTGACAACGTTTTTCCATGCTGATACAGTAGCTAGTGTCCATCCATTGCCAGTATCATGATATTTAATATCCTCGCTATGCGCGTTCTTGTATGCATATTATGTCATGTTATGTTCTACGGTCGATGCAGTCAGCTCCGGTAGTTGATCTATTCTATTTAGGGTTCTAACGTTGAATGTCACTTTTTGTATTGTTTGTTTGCATTTTAGTAGTTTTTGTTGTTTGAGCACTGTTGCTGATTTTTCGAACACTGAAGCCAGGGCTCAAACCTCAACAGGACGCGCCCCTTTTTTTAGAGCGATGCGGTTTATGTATGTGGTTTGAGTGTGGGTCATGGTTGTCTTTCGATGGCTGTTTTATTCTTATCCATAGAAGCCCCTCTTATAGATGAGCAGCAGTAGTTTCCCGATCGAACTAACGATCCTGACCGCTGAGCCGCGAGATTCATACGCCCAGAACCAGGTTAGGCATTGCGTTAGGCCGTCAGAGGATTTATTCGCATGCCTTTACGTCCACCATGCTGCATTCCATGGCATTCGTTAAAAAAAGTCCTTTCTTCTTTTCCGTTAAATTTTAACTTAATTAATCAATTAATAAAAAGAGGTTTTTTTTTCTTCACGTTCTATTTTACTTTCTTTCTTTTGTTTGTTCTTCCCACTGTCTTCTGAAATTGCCACTAACACGTGTTATAGTTCTACCTTTTTTCTAAAAATAGAATTTAAGTTTCATATTCGGGTTAATAGTAAATTGTTCTTTCATTTAAGACTCATAATAGTATACACCAAAAATTTTTACTATGACAAAATTGAATAAAAATCTTTGGACATTTTTTTTTAAAATGTACGTGTTCTTGATTCCAATATTCTTTTCACAAATGGTCACTTTAGCATAATTTTTCTCATTTTAGGACCATTTATATACATGTGGTCCCTCTACTGTTTGACGGACGTGGGAGGAGTTGTTAGTTTCTACCTTGCTTTTTTCCCCCTTCTTTTTTTTTTTTTCTTCCTTCCTTCCATCTCCCCCTCTCATCTGAAATTGCCACTAACACGTGTTATAGTTCTACCTTTTTACTAAAAATAGAATTTTTTAGAATCTTTTCTTTCACTGTTGGGAAAAGTAAACAATTATTAAAACTTGAACTTCCATTTATTATGTAAAAAGTTCTCACCAATGAATTAAAATTTGTTCTTTACTCATCACCTGGGACACATTTTTTGTAAATTGGAAGTTCAAACAATAAGACATGGATAAATCGAAGTTCAAACAAATTTTGGCATGGATCATCATCATCATCATCATGTCGTGCCGCCAGCACGGATATCTCTGACCCTCTCTCGCCACTTCTCCTTATCATTCATCGCCTCCGGCAGGTCTTCAGGGGCACATCCTGTGTCCTCACATAGTTGCTGTATGTAAGTTCGAGCTGGTCGTCCTGCTTTTGCACGGCCATATGAGCTCGTCCTTGCTTCTCCAGCAGTGTCCCGCGTGTCTGGTTCGTCTAACTTGTATAGTTTGTGTTGTCGCCAGGACTTGTTCAATACTGCTCTCAACATTCCTTGTAGTACTCCTGCAGCAATGTCGAAGTATTCCGTGTCTCCATCTGGTGAACGTACTTTCACTTTGATGTTTCTGTAGAGAATCATTATCGCTGCTACGGTTTCTTTTGGTAGGCCGTAGCTAGTAGGATTTGCTCCATCTTCCCTCTGTGGATGGAATCAAAGGCCTTGGGAAAGTCGACAAATAGTAATGTCGCCTGAAGGTTTTTTTGCCCGAACGCCTTCAAGGATCCTACGGATGGTCAGTATTTGTGAGGTTGTGGATCTATTTCTCCGGAAGCCATTTTGGTTTTTCTAAGGATGTTGTCTATTTTGGGTTCTATGCGGTTTCGTAGTAGAGCATTGTAGATTTTGGCTGCTATGGATATAAGTGTTATCCCTCGGTAGTTCTTGGCTAGTCCGAGGTCGCCTTCATCCATCTTTCTATCCTATTTTGAATATAGACTGCGTTGCATTGCCGGAGCAGTATATCGTCGAATTGTCTTCCACACTTCAGGGGGGATCTCGTCTAGCCCTGCAGCTTTCCTATTTTTAATTCTTCTAAGAACTGAGTCGAGTTCTTCTTTGGTGAAAGGACCTACTTTAATGTCTAATTGCTTACTGATAATTCTGGTGATCGGTTCATCCGTTATTTTCGGTGGGTTTCTTAGTAGATTTTAGAAATGCTGTTCCCATAGTTTTACTCTTTCTTGTTGGCTTGCAGCTTTCAATTTTGCTTTGGCTGTGCTTTTCCTTCTACTTACTTCGTTTATTGTTTGCCAGGCTATCCTGGATTGTCTATCTTCCTCCGAGTCTCTAATCTTATCTATCTGAATTTGTATGTATTCTGCCTGTTCTTTTAGATATATTCCTGCTAATTGATATTGTGCCTTTTCTAGTTTTCGGGCATTTGTGCTTGTTGAGTTCTTCCGATAGCTTTTGGAGGCAGTTTTCACGAGTGCACGTTTTTCTCTAACCGCTAGCGTTTCCCAAGGGACTCTATGTTTAATTCTATTTTTTTTTGGAATACACTTTGATGCCACCTCAAGGTGTGCTTCTACAAAATTTTCATATTCGTTATTTGGGGTACCTTTTTCTGTCTTCTCTTGTAGTGCTTCGAATCTGTTTCTTAATTCTAATGCATATTTGTCTCTAATATCTCTGTTGTTAAGTAGGGCCCAGTCATAGTGCTTAGTTGTCGCTTTTCGTGTGGCGTTTTTTCGTAGGCTTAGTCGTACTTTGGCCGTAACTATTCGATGATCGGAGGACACACCCTCGAAAGAGGAGTATGCCTCGCAATTCATCGCACTATTTTTCCATTTCCTGTTTATAAAGACGTAATCTATCTGTGCTTTACTATTATTCGCTTATGTGTAGGTCCATAATTTTCCCTCCCTTTTTTGAAAGTTTGTATTGAGGCATGTTAATCTATTTTCTATCATGAAATCAATTAGATGTTGTCCATTCCTGTTTGACGAGTTGTGTTGGCTGTATTTGTTGTTTCTGTTTTTCCTGATTTGTGCATTCATATCTCCGCCAATGACTAGCAGGTTGTGTTTCGGAATGCTACGCACTAGTGGGGATAGCTCTTCGTAGAAGGTGACTAGTTCAGTTTCTTCGCTAACATTGGTAGGGTTGTAGCAGGAGATAATTGTTGCTTTGGGGTTGCCATTAAACGTTGCGGCCATCATCCTAGGTTGTATTCTCTCAATGCTATTTAGTGTTTTTACCGCTCTTGGTCCTATAAGCATTCCCACCCCTCCTACCGATGCATTGTCAGAGTTTTTCCACGCCGATACAGTCACCAGCATCCATCCATTACCATTTTCGTGATATTTGATATCTTCGGTGTGCGTTTATCGGTGTTCTTGTATGCAAATTACGTCTATCTTATGTTCTACGGCTGATGCAGTTAGCTCTGATAGTTGACTTATTCTATTTAGGGTTCTAACGTTAAATATCGCTATCTGTATTGTTTGTTTGCATTTTAGTAGTTTTTGTTTGAGCTCTGTAGCTGATTTTTCGAACACTGAGGCCAGGGCTCCAACCTCAGCAGGACGCGCCCCTTTTTTACCCGCGCGAAGAGCGATGCGGTTTATGTATGTGGTTTGAGTACGAGTCATGGTTATCTCTCGATGGCTGTTTTTATTCTCATCTATAGAAGCCACTCTTATAGAGGAGCAGCAGTAGTTCCCCGATCGAAGAGACAATCCTGAGCGTTTAGCCGCAAGACTCACGCGTACATCATGCTGCTTCCCATGTGTACGTGAAAAAAATAAATAAATAAAATAAATCATCATCATCATCATCATCATGTCGTGCCACCAGCACGGATATCCTTGACCATCTCTCGCCACTTTTCCCTATCGTTCATCGCCTCCGGCAGGTCTTCTGGGTTACATCCTGTGTCCTCACATAGCTGCTGTATGTAAGTTCGGATTTTAGTATATATACCGCCGAAGTTCGGGCTGGTCGTCCTGCTTTTGCTTGGCCATATGTGGGGGTCCATAGGAGTACGTCACTTACGAGCTCGTCCTTGCTTCTCCAGCAGTGTCCGGCGTGTCTGGCTCGTCTGACCTGTATAGTTTTCATGATGAGAGGCAAGTGGCCGTACAGTTGGCGTCTCGTGGGGTGTTGTCGCCAGGACTTGTTCAATATTGCTCTCAACATTCTTGTGTAGTTGCCGTCAAGTTTCTTCTCCAACCGTTTGGTTAGCGTCCATGTAGTGCATCCATATAGCAGTATCGATACAACCGCTGCCTGGAAGAAACTGCGCTTCATTTCATCGGTCAGGTCTGATTTCCATATTATTGAGAGCCTATCTATAGCCGTCCATGCTTTCGTCAGTCGTGTGTCGATGTCGTTTTCTGTTGATGAGACGCTACTTCCTAGGTAGGTGAATTTGTCCACTAGCCTCAGAGAGGCTCCGTCTAGAGTGGTAATGTTGCCCGTTTGGTTGTAACACATATATTCAGTTTTGTGCGCATTGACATGGAGGTCAATGCCTGCTGCAGCTCGTTCCAAACTATGCAGTAGTGTCTCTGCTTGATTAGGCGTATTCGCCAGTAACGCTAAGTCATCAGCGTAGTCGGCGTCTGTGATTTTTTTTGCGGGGTACCTTTTGCTTCTTTTCTTAGTCAGCTCGAAGCCATTTTCTCTGATTTTATCGATCGAAGCTCTAAGCACGTAGTCTAGACAGATGATAAAGAGGTATGGAGCTAGCGTGTCTCCTTGTAGTACTCCTGCAACAATGTCGAAGTATTCCGTGTCTCCATCTGGTGAACGTACTTTCACTTTTGTGTTTTTGTAGAGGATCATTATTGCTGTTACGGTTTCTTTTGGTAGGCCGTATGCTAGTAGGATTAGTTCCATTTTCTCTCTGTGGATGGAATCGAAGGCCTTGGTAAAGTCGACAAATAGTAATGTCGCCTGGAGGTTTTTTTGCCCGGACGCCTTCAAGGATTCTACGGATTGTCAATATTTGTGAGGTTGTGGATCTATTTCTCCGGAAGCCATTTTGGTTTTTCCTAAGGATGTTGTCTATTTTGGGTTCTATGCGGTTTCGTAGTAGGGCATTGTTGATTTTGGCTGCTATGGATGTAAGTGTTAAAAAAAAATAATAAAATAAAATAAATAAATAAATAAATAAAATAAAAAAATAAAAATAAATAAATAAAACCTTTTATTAGATACAGGAGTAAAAAATTCATTTTTATTTTAATTTTACAAACAACTTAACTGCTTTAGTCCCTGTTGAATAATGACTAAAGTGCTGGATTTGCGCCCTCGAAATAAGGGAATTCGATATCCAGTCGCATTACAAATATCCTTGAGAATGGTATGAACCATGGCGTTCTGTACTGCAGGCTAACTCATGGTGCAACTGAGAGAGCCAGAACTAGAGGCCTATTGAAAAATGTATGATTTTTGAAATTTTAGAAGAAAATTAAGTCAACCACTTTTGAAAATACTTAAAATAACATTTTGATGGATACCTGAGGGTAATAGGATAAGTTGAAAGTCAAATAAATGAAAACATGTATTTTTGCTATGGATACTGATAACTATCGAACAACACAAAGGGGTAATTGTGATTTCTGTTAAAAAATATAATACCTATAATATTGAATCAGAAATATTTATATTATTTACAGGTGTCACTGAACCCTTTATTCAATCTATTCCCTGCAAATGAAGAAATAGTTTATTTTAAATTTACATTACAGTTACTGGGTTTGACAAACAGAAGCCAAGAAGACTGAAGACATTAGCTGAAGTGTATATATAACAATCAATCATCTCAGAAATATAGACAAATAAAACAAAATCATTCTAGGAAAGTTTCAAAACTTTTTGAGCTGATTGTTTTTCTGATCTGGGTGTGTCAAGTTTTCAAAACTTTTTCAAACTATATTTGCAAAAATAGAAGTATGCTTTTTCTCTATATTGAAAAAATAAAACTCATAAATAAGCATAAAAATCTTACTTAATGATTTATAGCAAACCTTTTCCTTTATTGAATGGAAAAGGATGAAACAAAAAATAAACCATTAGTAAGTTTGGTCAGAAGGAACGTTTACTTTTCCACGGTCAGTTAAATTGGTATATTTTCCATATTTTTCATAAGAAAAAGGGGTTTCACATTCATTGGATTGATTATCATTTCTTGTAATATATCCAACTATATTCACAAGAGCCATTTTTATTTCATTCTAAATTTTCTAGAGTGTTAAATATTTCTGAACCTTTCTCACAATGTTTATAATCACAAGATGTACATAGGTGACTTGGATTAACATCAAATTCATCAATATTTACATTTTGATTTAAAAGTAAATATGTCTGCTTAATATGCAGCTTTTCAATACACTGTTGAACATTAATAAAATAGGTTCTACCTGATCCTTGCGAAGTTTATCAAATTCTTTATCAAATGGATCAGTTGAAAATTACCCCAATTTGTGACTTGTAGCTAAAAGGGGTCGACATAGACTAACAATTCCATTGAAAGTATAACGTATGGCAGTAGCAGTATTTTGGGATGATTTTTTTTACGATTACCTTGACTGCCAGCCATATTAAGAGCCATTTTACCAAATTCAATGTTAAAATCAAATCGAGTGTCATTTGGAGATATGATTTCAGCTTGTAGAGGATCATTACGTAATTCATCAATTTGAAGAGACTTAACATTTAAAATTGTCCACCATATCAAAACCTTTATTTATGAAGAGGGCAGTATCATTCTTCTCTATACTTATTCCAGACTGAGAGAGAAGTGTATTATATGTTTTTTTCAGAAAACACTCTGAGGCAAGTTGAAACCTGTTGTCTTTCTATTGTCTTTGGAGCATTGGAAATTTCATTTGTTTAGTCTTTCAGATTCAAAACGATATAACTCTTTAAGATGTGCCTATTTCGCAACTCGTTTTACTCCATCATTATCAAAAATTAGTTCTCCTGTTTTTTCTGTCAGCCACAAATTGCGAATATTTTTCAACAGATGAACAAAATCAAAAAGTAAATGTTTATTATCTTCAATTTACTAAGGTTTTTTTAGGAAGTGTAAGATGTTATTTAGAAAAATCTTGATTTACTCGGTTGCCATCACATATAATAGCCTTTACATCAGCTGGTACAGATGGGATGGCCTGGACTATCAACTCATTTTGTTCAAATAAAAAAGGCTGATATTAATTTTGAAATTGGAATCAATTTTGTAAGAAATTTTAGACCCCCATTTAGACATATCAACATTATATCAAGAAGAGATGGATTGTCAACTGATTTACCAAAAAGTTGTTTGCCATGATATACAACATTTTTATATATACTTCATCATGGAGAATTATGCACCCTTTTTTACTGGTATTAAGAGTATTGAATATAGATAATAAAAAAGATTTTCCATTGAGTTTTTAAACTTTTGACGTCATTCTTCCAAATGTTGATAATGAGGGTAATGGAAAATCGTCTCCTAATACAATGTCCTTGATGTTGCATAGAACCCAAATGCACGTATAACTATATCTGAACTGTATTTTATTTTCACAATTTTGGGAACCATTGCTAAAAATTGTTAAATCTGGATATTTTTCTTGTGATCAAAAGCCATAGACTTTAGATTTCTTCCAGTTTTGACCAACTATCAACTGTATTTATACGGTTTTTGGACAGGTTGCTAATATAACACTTAACTCCATAATGAAATGTTTCAAAGCGCAAATTGTTATAAATTCTCAACATAAAGAGAAGAATACCATCAACAAATTTTGATGATTGAACAGTTAAAATATTTTTATCCAAAAATGCTACAACTGGACATACAAAGTCTTTTTTATTGTTAAGCAGACTTTCTTTCAAATATGTATAATTAATTTTATCTAATTCTAAAAAAACATTAAGTTCATCAGCAATTTGATTTCTAACAGCACTGGAGGTTTTCTTATATTCTTTGAACAAGTGAGGGTGTTGGTATTTGATTACTTGGCACACCTGGCCATACAGATGGTGGATTTTTTGGACGTATTTTTCCATGAACTTCTATGGTATCAAAATCTGAAGGCAAATGTTGTTGACAAATAACAGTATTATTAGTAACATTTAGATTAGCATTTGGAACATTGCTCTCTCTCTCTCTCTCTCTCTCTCTCTCTCTCTCTCTCTCTCTCTCTCTCTCTCTCTCTTCTTTGTCTTTTTGGAAAACGAAAAACTGATATTTTATTAAGTTTTTGCTGGCTTCTGTAAACACACATCACCCCCGGGGTATGGGTCGGAATTAGGTTATATCTGAAATAGTAGATTAAACCTCTTTAACAAATATTTCTCTTACAACTTCAATCTAGGGGTAAATTTTCAAGATAAATTAATTATACCCTTAATTACAGCTTTTGTCTACCCATCCCGCCCAAATCCACACAACAATAAATGAAAACAAAAAAAATTAGAGAGTTACATTCAGCTTGAGAATCAACTTCTTAATTTAAAAATTGCAGTTTCGCACAATATAATTAATAGCTTAATTATCAACAATGAAACTGTTTTTAATCAAACAAAAAATAGCAATGGTTACAAAATATCATTAAACTCGAAATTAATAAGTTTTATTACTTTAGAAATTTATATTAAATTTAGAAATATTCATAAATAGCCTTTCCTTTAGTTTGGTTATTTTTATACGCTTTAAAGTATATAAATATAAATATATTTAAAATATATATGAAGTATATAGATATTATATATATAATATATATATATATAATATAACTTTTTTACCTTAAAGCAAAACAACTAAAAGTAAAAATGATGCATTTTTTCCTTTAACAACAATATCAGAAAAATATTAAAATAAACGTGATAAATAAGATGGTATTATTATCATTATTCTCTTAAAATAAATTTTGCAGTAAAAACGTTAAAACAAGCACAAAAAATGAAAACGTCAAAAGACGTAAAAAGAGACCTTTATAAAAAAAGATTAATTAAAATATTGACATTAACTCCATGTAACAGAATTTATTAATGTTATTTTTTCTTTAATCCTGATAAGCAAAATCATTACAGTTCACCAGTTAGTAACTAATGTCGTAAAAATGATCATTTATTCTTAAACTTTGGAAACAAAAGTGCGAAGAAATTCACTTTTATTTACTTTTAATGGAAATGTTGGATAAAGTTTTAAAATAGGAATGTTAATGAACTTTTCTCTATACTTTTTCCCAATTTCTTATTAAAACTTAAACTTTTCATAGAAAAATGTTAACTGTTGCTATTTTTTATCATGGTTAAAAACTTGAGAAAATTAAACTTTAATTTCGTTAATGTTATGTTTTCACCCACACTAACAATATTTTTTAACGATATCAAAAATGAATATCAAATCAAATAATGACAATAAATTTATGGAAAAAAAAATTTTTAATTCATTTTATAATAAAAATTGTTTGCTTTAGGTCTTTGAAGAAATCAAATTAAATTCTGTTCAAATTTGTTTAATGTTTTATTTTGCTTCTTAAAATAACACAAATTGCTAAAAAAATAATTACATTTTATCCATAAGAAATTCTTTAAACCTTAATTTAAAAATGTTGAACAAACTTTAAGAGGGAAAAATGTCAAAAATGAATTAAACTTTGATTTAAAAATGTTAAAGCTTAAGTAAATCTTTTTATGCGAGTGAATTTACGCCCCGAAATTCCTTTTTTCCAATTTGAATAAAAATAATTTATCAACTCAAACTAAAATAATCAAATATACTTACTTCAACTAAATAAGTTAAATGATATTCCAACCAAAGGTAAAGTTAAAAGATTCCTTTAAATTTCTTGAGCCAACAACACAAGGGTATATACACAGTACACAGAGCAGTTAGCTCAAACTGATCTAAAATGACCTAGTTCTCTCCCTTCAATAAAACCAACCTCCGGTCTAAGGACTTATATGTGCTATGAAGTGGTCTGTTGTGTAGAACGCTATGGAATGAACCCTCTTATACCCCCAACTTTTGGTTAAATAATATCACTGTTGTTACTCTCTAAGCATGTCTTTGACCTTAAATAACCCACGAAGATTGATATACCATTAAACTACTAAACGAAACCATCAACTATCTGAAACATAAATATGATTTTTATCTGCTACTACGAGTAATTATGGAAAATTTCTTTACAATACCCAACAGAATAATCTGTAGGTAACTTTATTTCTAAACGAGCCAAAGTTTATTTATTTGCACTCGGTTAAATGGTTTCAAGTATTGCTTACTCAACTAGTTCCACTAGGGGTACTCCACATTCTCCAAAACTTCAGGAGAGGAGACTCACCATAAAATGACTTAGTTTTGTACCCAGGACACTCGTTAGGGGGTGATCTTAACCTCTGCAAAGATCCAGTCGGCGTATTCCACAAGCCTTGCTGCCTTTTACTTCTGCTGTCTTTACTTCAAACACAGCGTTTGGAGTTAAAATAGCTGTAGCTACCTTTAAGAAAATTTCCAAGGTGGAAATTATCAACTCTAAGAGTTCAAAATGCTCATTCAAAACTACATTCTCACAGCGGGTTTGACAATTGCTAGTTTTACATACGCTCAATCAAATAGATCTAATTCATTTCCGATGGTCACGGTCGGCATCTATCGAGCATTTAGTCAACCTAACACGATATTTTTTCATCATTTGTGTACCATTATACAAGGAGGGATTTTGGAATGTCAATACAATGTACTGTTGTATTTTTCAACACAGAGATATGCTGACTACCGATCAGAAAATTGTGATCAAGACAGACATGTCGAATTGGAACGTTCTCATATTTTCCTAAATAACACAGAGACGGCGGTGGGCTACAATTATCGTACTTTAAATATGATAGGAAAAGTTAATAAAGAATGGAGAAGAGGCAATTTCGCAAAATGTTTTATAGTTGACAATCAATCACTACATTTCGTCCTAAAAGGAAATTCTACCGATGACAAAAACAATTCCCTGGTTACAATTTTGAGGTTCAACATTACCATTGAAAAGTATTTCGCTAATTGAATACGTTTTAAAAGTACCTGAATTAATTTAATATAACTATCAATGAGTTTAATGAAAATGAAATGCAATAAACAGTCAGAAATGCAACTTCAAATAAATCAGCAAAAATTATTCCGCGTTGTAGCAAGTTATTTATCCAACGATGATTGCAGAACAAAGTCTTCGATGGAGATCAAAAACAGTTTTACAGTTAAAATAAGACTATATGTGGTTCATTCTTGTTTTATAAAATGTACTGTGCTCAGTTTCTTTCCAGACATTTCAACACCGAAGCATATGGAGAAAATGTTTGTCTTGAAGTTATTGGCTGAACACAGACACTTAGATGGAAGGATCTGTAAAGAAATCGATACAATGTGTAATACTAATTAGCATTTAAGGATCAAATTTGGTCACAAATCAACCTCAGATCGAACTAAGAACTCATGTTTCATTGATGAAAGAGAATGTATGCATTATTTGTCAATTGCACATACCGCATCAAAATTACCAGAAATTATTTCGACATCATCAACAATACAATTCAATTACTAATGGCTAAACTTTTCTCTTAATATGGTTATCCCCGAAATTTTAAAGTTTGTTTGTTTTTTGCGACTATGCACGAAGATGACTTTTGCTCTTTTCCAAATGTTTTGTTCCTTACTAGGAATTAACTATATTTGTTCACTATATACACTATCTTTGACCGAAATTACAAATACAGGGCCGTAGAAACGCATGCAAATAGACAAACTCACCTAAGTGGGTTGTATAAAATTTCCTATCGACTTTGAGAATAATTCTTGATTCAAATGCACTCAATATTACTTTACATGCAAAGGATTTAATGAGCTTTTAATCATATAATGTTTGATGTTCTGAATATGTAATCTATTAGAAAACTGTCTTACAGAGAGATGATTAAACATTCAGACAAATACGAACTTTTAAAATGGGACCGCAATTTTACAAACTATCAGCTGAAGTAAACAAGAGGTGCAATAGTGCTGTATATAAAATATCAGCAACTCATTTGGTTATACAATCTACTTATCAGTCGATGCAAGTTCATCACCACAGATAAAACTGAATATCAAAGATGGACTTTTATTCAAATAGGACCAACACAAAGGAAACTTAGAACCCATTTAGTGGTTAGAATATTTTAAAGACGATAAATCGAATTGTAGTTAATTATTATGGAATTGCTTTAACAATGTAAACTCCGATCCTTCTGTGGGTGGGGTGCATCTCCAATCTATATATATATATATATATATATATATATATATATATATATATATATATATATATTAGGTATATATATTTAATGGCATAGAATTTGGTCTGCGACCCCTGGGTTTCATGGAGTTTTTACAAAACAACAATCATCAATCAGATATTGAGCACTCTCCATATTATATTGCACTTGGTTCGCCACAAAACCACAAAGTGATTTAGTGACGACCAGCAATGTTCTAATATATATATATATATATTTATATATATATTCTAATGATACTCGCTAAAACTGAAAACTGTCGATAAATCTCTCATTAACCATAAACGCAGTATTTAACGTAAACAACATGTTTGCCATTAAATTTCCTACATGATACTAAATCACGAATGTGTGTGTGTGTGTGTGTGTGTGTGTGTGTGTGTGTGTGTGTGTGTGTGTGTGTGTGTGTGTGTGTGTGTGTGACATTAATGCTTGCTTTAAATTTATCACTTATTCTAAAGTACGAGATACACATAACAAGATTGTCACAGACAATGTTGTCACAAAAATTTAAAACAGTATTATTGCTACATGCAACAGGTACGCTACTTCTTATTCTATAACTGTATTAAAGTGCATTTTCTCTCGATTGATTTGAGAAAAATATTGATCTTAAGCGTTTTAATTATTACATAGAGACTTACAAAATAAAAAGAACGTCTTATTATATGGTACTATTACAAACTGATCATGCAAGATACACGAAAATGTTGAATAGTGCTTATTTTCACAAGTCATACAAACTACTTTTTCCCCAAAGATGTTTTACTAATACATATCTGAATTATGTGCAGCACTAATTAGCTGAGGAATAAAACTTTGTCGAGTAAGATTGTGTTTATATTGTCCTGTCTTATAAGCTTAACAGTACAAAAAAATATTACATTTTCAATCAATCGTGTTGGAAAATACTTGAAAAATCTTTCATCTGTGAGTTTGCATTTCTTCATAAAGTTAAAAAAAAAATACAATAAAAAACAAGCTGTTGCCAAGGTATAATTTGGTACTCAGTTTTTTCAAAAGGGTCTTTAGTATGCAAGAATAATTCTCTCGCGTATTCTCTAATATGCAAGAGAATTACTCTAGCAAACAAAGGACCTCTTTGGGAAAAAAAAACAAAGAACCAAATGATAATTTCAGAAAATGTCTAAATGTCCTGTACTTGTTAATATAATTGTAATATCGAAATATTAGATCTTGTCAAATATTTTTCGAAAGTGAGATAAATTCTTCAAATCTTCCGAAGAATAATTAAGTATTTCAAGATTCAGTTTTAACTAAAATTCGCGAAAGGTAAAAAATGATTAACTACATACAAACTTCAACATTTAAAAATCATTTCATAGCAATTTTAATGCATCTGAGTTTTTGAACTATCTCCTCTGCTACAAAATTCATATCTGCTAATCATTTTAATTTCAATTTGATTACGCTTTTTGTTTATGCCAAAATTGTGTTCCTCTATTCTCTTCAGATTGTAATTTCTTACTCCTATCAAAATTACATTTTCTTTCACAAAAACTAAGATTTTATTTAATTTAAATATTACTAACAATTTAGTTACTTAGATAACGCACTTTTATTAATTTTTATTAGTTCATCTTTCATCTTAATGCTTACGATAAACAGCATGTAAGCCAATATTTTTCATAAGTAATATTAATCATTAAATATTTCTCTAATTCTCTTATTCTAATGTTTCCTTATCATTAAAAAATCTAATACAACTTTGTAAAATGAGCTTGAATAGTTCATCATCATCATGTTGCGCCGCAAATACGAATTTCCTTGACCCTCTCCCATCACCCTTCTCTATCATCTATCGCTCCCGGTAGGTCTTCAAGGCTACATCCTGTATCAGCACAGACCCGTTGTAAAAAGGTTCTAGTTTGTCGTCCTGTCTTTGCTCGTCCATGTGAAGGGATCCACAGGTGTGTGTCACTTATGAGTTCGTCCCTACTACTCTAGCAGTATCCTGCATGTCTGGTTCGTCTAACATGGAGAGGTTGTTTTTTTTTTTATGAGTGGTAGGTGGCCGTACAGCTGCTGCTTTGTGGGGTGCTGCCCCCAGGACTTGTTCAATATTCCTCGTAGAATTCTTTTGTAATTACCGTCAAACGTTTTCTCCATACGTTTAGTTAGCGTTCATGTAGTGCACCCTTATAGGAGTATCGACACGACCGCCGCTTGGAAAAAACTGCGTTTTATTTTATCGGTCAGGTCTGACTTCTATATGACCACAAACCTATCGATAGCAGTCCATGCCTTTGCGTGTTGATGTCATTCTCGGTTGATGAGACACTGCTTCCTAGGTAGGTAAACTTGTCTACTAGTTTCAGAGAGCTACCATTTAGTGTGGAGATGTTACCTCTTTGATGAAAGCACATGTATTCCGTCTTATCTGCCTTGACATGAAGGCCTATTCCAGCAGCTGCTCGTTCCAGACTATGTAGCAGGGTTTCGGTTTGGGTGGATGTATGTCATCGGCGTAGTCCACGTCCGTAATTGTTTGTACGGGGTATCTTCTGCTTCTTTCTTTTGTCAGCTTGAAACCGTAGTCTTTCATTTTATCCATAGACGTTCTAAGCATGTAGTCTAGACAAATGATAAAGAGGTATGGGGGTAATGTGTCTCCTTGCAGCACACCTGCTACGATGTTGAAGCAGTCTTTGTTTCCATCCGGGGAGAGGACTTTAACTTCTGTGCTTTTATATAGCATCATTATGGCTGTGACGGTTTCTTTGGTTGCCCATAGGCAAGTAGAATTTGCTCCATCTTTCCTCTGTGAATGGAGTCAAAGGCCTTTGTAAAGTCGACAAATAATATTGTTGCCTCTAGGTTTTTTGCACGTACACCTTCTAGAATTCGACGGATTGTCAAAATTTGCGATGACGTGATTTCTCCGAAAGGCATTTTGGTTCTTCCTTAAGTATCTTCTCAATTTTGAGTTCTATACGGTTGCGTAGTAGAGCATTGTAGATTTTGTCCGCTATGGATGTAAGAGTTATAACTTGGCAGTTCTTAGCTAATCCGAGGTCACGCTTCTTAGGGAAGGGAGGACGCATCCCTTTGTCTGTCATTTGGGTTTTGATTATATACGGCATTACAGTGTCGGAGCAGTGTGTCGTCGAATTCCCTGGTCTTCCATACTTCTGGGAGTATTTCATCAAGCCCTGCTGCTTTTCTATTTTTAATTTTTCTTAGTACTGAGACGAGTTCTTCGTACGTAAACTGTGTTAGTATGATGTCTAATTATTTACTAATAATTCTCGTGATTGGTTCATGTGTAACTTTAATGTAAATTCTCGATATGTTGTTTCCGAGATTACCATGACCCACTGAACTTGAATTATTAATTTGTTATCAATATTTACAAAATTTAATGTATGACAACTATCAAGTTCATAATAGTACTGGTTTGCGAAACTTGCTCGATTATAATAATAAAATTAAAATTCTTACCGAATTACGAGGACAGCCCAGGTATTTATTCCTTTAATAAGGTTACAGCTATATTGTTTTGTACCATGTAACTTTCTGGTTCTTCTGAAATATTTCTTAATATTTTCTTTTATCTCCTCTTGTTTGATGGTGTCAGATTTAAATATTCCCAAGTATTTGTTGGTTTCCTTTTCCTCCAGCGTTCTAATTTTGTCTTGATTTGGTAGTTCCTTTCCATGTGTCGTTTTCCGCTTTTCCTTACTAGCATGGCACATTTTTCTATGCCAAATTCTATCCCTATGTTCTTACTGTATGTTCTGACTGCGTATATTAGTTTCCAATTCTTTTTCATTTTTGGCAAACAGTTTGATGTCGTCCATGAACATTTGGTGATTTATCTTTTCCTGTGATTTAGTAAGCTTTTATCCGGTTGTATATTTTCTGAGTATGTGGTTGAGTAGCATCATCGCAATTCTGAATAGTTATAGTGATATTGTATCTCCTTGGAACATGATTCTTTGGATCTTTGTTTCAGCTAAGCTTTTTCCTCCTGCTGTCAATTCCACTGTCCAGGTTATCATGGTTTTCATGGTTTTCTCGATAAAATTTATGACTTCATCTGATATTTTGTACATTTTGGGGTTTATTATCCAGCTCTTTGGGACCATATCATATGCCTTTTTGTTGTCGATCTAAGCCATAGCCGGATTTTTTCCGTCGTGTCTTGCTCTCGTTGAAGATGTGCTGATCAATGTCGAGTAATTCGCCTGTGCCGCTGGATCCTTTGCAGCATCCTTTCTATTCCTCCGGGAACAATCCGCGGTTTGTTTGCGAGAAATAAATTCCTTTCCTTATTTGTACTGCTAGTATTTTCCACATCATAAGTAGACACGTTATTGGTCTGTAGTTGTTTTAGGCAGTTCCTTTACGGGGTGTTTTTGAATCAATGTGGCGCTTCCTTGGATCATCCATTCGGGTACGTGTACTCTTTGTAGACATCTGTTCATTTCGAGTGCTAGTCTGTCATGAATGGTGGTAAATTTCTTGAACCAGAAGCCATGCCCTGGTGTTTTCCAATTTGAGATTTTTTAATGTCATTCTCAGTAAATCTTAGTGTATTTCCACTTTCGGTTCTTCTTAGAGTCTTTCTAAGTCTTTGGCCATGTTGCTTATCCCTTCGGATTTTTTGTTATGTTCTCTTGTTTATCATATTTTACTCCAGAATTGATCAGTTTCTCTTGCATCCGGTCGTTGGAATGTGTTCGCGTCATCTCCTCCAACTTGTTTTCTTTCGTTGTTTTGGAATAGTCTGTTTTGTCTGTAATACTTTAGTCTTCGTCAAATTTTTTATCGCCAGTACTTTCTGGTTTATTTCCTCAAGTTGAATAGTTATTTTTCTTGTGTTGCTTTTTTCTTTTTGTCCCATGTTTCTTTTTCTTTGTTTTATCGTTTTTGTCTGTTTTCGTAATTTTTTTATCTGCGTTTCCAGTCGAGTTTCCCATCCAGGTTTTGATTTTTTGTTCGTTCTCTTTAAGGGACCCCGATTTTCTCACAAACTAATTTTACTCCTGCATAGATGAGTTCATTTAATTCGGTTATGTTTTTGTTGGTATATATGTTAATACTTGATTTATTTTTCCGGTTCCATCTTGAATGTTCTCCACTCTGTTTGTTAGTAGTAGCAAGGTAGTATTTTGTTCATTCATAATTCTCATTAAATTTTCTAAATTTACTTTTCTTCTTGTGTTAGTTTTTGCTCTCCGTTGTTGGGAGGTGTGGTGTTTCTATTTTTCGAAGTTGGCCGTTTATTTCGGTTAAACTGTTCTTGTTAGGTAAAACATAGTGCGTCTGATACTATATTAGTGTCTTGTTCATTATTTGTTTTCTGGCGAATGTCTAGTATTTTACGGTCAGAAAACCAGTCTTTCTTTATTATTGTCCTAACTTGTTCCGCGAGTCTTTGGCTTGTTGTCTGGAAAGTCCTTCATCCTTGACATATCTCTATGATTCTTTTTTTTATCCTCGTAGTGTAAGATTACTCTTGAAATAACAGTGCAGTGCAAGTTGGTTGTCTTCCTTTGTCCATGTTGTGCATTTACATTTCTGATTTGTGAGGTTCCTTGGTTCGTTGTTTGTGTGCCTGAAAAAAACAGCCAACATCCACAGGATGACGCTCGGGTTTCCCATATTGGCAATCAGAAGAGCACCCGCCGATCATGACACTCAGACCTGTTGCTTGGTTCCCACGTTGTGTTATATTTATCATGGATAATATATTGTGGCTGTACCAGACCTAAGGGTTGTTTAAAGTCTGCGCACCTGACAGATGTAATCTAGTTGGGGTTTTTTAAGAGAACTCCTTAGTGGGTCACACAAAGAAAAACAAAAGAAAAGTGATGACTAGATTAACCTCATCAGAAGTTGCCACACTTTTAGATGCGTAGCAGTATTTTCCTGACTGAAATGTTTGATCCTGGCCGTTGCCTGGAGGGGCTCATCCGCCCAGCATCTGGTGAAGTACGTCATTGGCTCATCGAAGGGTTCATCCGCTATAGTTCACATCCACCATGCTGCTTCCCATGGCGTCAGAGGTTTGGCTTGCGGGTGTAGAAAAAAACTCACTTTGAACAAGTTTTGACTTAGTATAAGTCCGTGATTACTCTATGTTGAAACTACACTAGATTATTTTAAGTGTTAGCTTGTCTACTGGCATTTCAGGGACGTTATCTAGACATATGCTAATTAAGGAATAGAGCGAGAGGGAACTACTTATTGCTGAGATTGATCCCCTACGAATGTTCAGTGCCTTCTTATTCCTATTTTATATCTGGTTCCGGACACAATGTAATCTAACCTTACAGGCCATGACAATCTGCGCGGTATTGGAAATTTATACAAACTTATCTACTCAAAGACACATTCAACAGAATTAGAGGCTAATTTTCCATTAAATAAAAAGGCATTTAACTTGCTTTTAAAATAATACACCTGAAAGAATAAGCCGAAAGTTAAGGGTCGTCATTTCATTTAAATAGCCTATAATATTCAGCAAATATTTTACATTCGAGGACAAAGTAAGATCTAACACATGCATTTAAAGACAGTTTATTTAAAAGACAACTAACCTCTGTCATTCTTCTTTCAAAGCACAAGTCAATGATTTACGTTGTTGCTTTGGTTTTCTTCATTTTTCTAGTCTGTTTGATGCATTGTGGGTATTGGTTTGTACACTTAACAGCGATACACACGTGTCTTTACAGCTGGTCATTTTGATATATCGATCATTTATTCCTTGAGAGTCTGTCACTGGAGTTATTATTATTATTATTATTATTATTATTTACTCATTAGATTTTTTAACAGGAGTCTTAGTGACAGCAAGTCTCCTCAAGTCTACAGGACTCTTCTCAATATTCTAACCGTTCTCAAAACGGTAGTAGTTTGGATGGTCTCCACTCGTCCGCCAACTTCCAAGTCCTCTAGTCCCTTTAATAATCCTTTTGTTACTTTTCCAAACGCACCAATTAGAATTGGTATAATTGTCACCTGCACGTTCAATAGTTTTTTCAATTCCCTAGCAAGGTCGAGGTACTTATCATTCTTTTCACATTCTTTCAGTTTTATTCTGTGGTCAGCCAGGACAGCAAAGTCGACAATTTGGCAAGTTCTCTTCTTTTTGTTGATTATTATTAGGTCTAGTCTTCTGGCCGAAATTAGATGATCTGTGTGTATGTCAAAGTCCTATAGGAGTTTATGTGTGTTATTTTCCAAGACAGATACTGGGTAGTGCATATACCATTTGTTAGTGTGGTCAAATTTCAATTTCTTGCACAACTCCCAGTGGATCACCTTGCCCATCCAATCGTGTCTTGTCTTATATTCCTTCTGCACTAACTTTCTGCTTACGCTTATTATGTGATTAATGGTTTCATCTCTGTCACCACATAGTCTACATTTGCTAATTTGCTGCGTCTTATCTATTCTCGCTTTGATATCATTGGTTCTTATGGCGTTGTTTTGTGTTACTATTAGGAGTGATTTTGTTTCTCTCTTAAAGTTTCTTTTTCTTAGCCATGTCCAGGTTTTGTCGTGTGAGATGTTGTTTATTAGTCGTTTAAAACATCCAGAGAGTTGCTTTCCTTCCCATTTTTGTTTCTTAGTTATTGTCATTTTGTTGTCCATTGTGTTATTATTATCGTTTCTGATGACTGTAATCAGTCCTCCATCATGTTTTTGTATATAGTCTTCGAGTCATTGTATCGTTGTGTCAACACTGTCTTCAATGCTGGCAAGTCCTCTTCCTACCTCTTTTCTTGAAACATATAATCTGTCAACATCGTCTCAAGCGTGTAATGCCGTATGCATTGTCATTAGTTTACTTGTTCTTTGGTCCATTAGTTCGTCCCTGGTCTACTTGAGAAAGGTTCGGAATATCTAACGAGTGGTACATCCCAGGTATTTATTCCTTTGATAAAGTTTCTGCTGGAGATTTTTATTTTGAGTAGTTTTCTAGTTCCCCTGTGATATTCTTTTTGAATTTTGTCTTTCATGTCCACTTGATCGATGGTGTCTTCAAGATGCCCAAATGTTTGTAGGTTTCGTTTTCTGCGAGCGTTCTAATCTTGTCTTGATTTGGTAGTTCCATTCCATCAGTTAGATGTCGTTTGCCACTTTTCATAATAAGCATGGAACATTTTTCTATACTAAATTCCATTCCTACGTCCTGACTGTATATTCTAACTGCGTATATTAAAGTTTCCGGTTCTTTTTCATTTTCTGCAAATAGTTTGATGTCATCCATGTACATTAGGTGATTGATTTTTTCCTGCGATGTACTAAGTTTGTATCCAGCAGTGCATTTTCTGAGTATGTGGTTAAGTGGCATCATGGCTATTATGAATAGTTAGGGTGATAGAGCATCTCATGGAAAATACCTCTTGAGATCTTTGCTTCGGCTAAGCTGCTTCCCCCTGCTGTCAATTCCACTCTCCAGGTTTTCATGGTTTTGTCGATAAAGTTTATGACTTCATGTAATATTTTGCACATTTTGAGGCTGTTTATTATCCAGCTATGCAGAATCATATCATATGACCTTTTGTAGTCAATCCAGGCCATAGCTAGATTTTTCCGTGTGGTCTTGCTCTCATTTAGAATGTGTTGATCTATGTAAAGTAATTCTGCCGTGCCTCTGGATCCTATGCAGCATCCTTTCTGTTCGTCAGAGAACAAACCGCAGCTTGTTAGCAAGTTGTAAATATCTTCCACTATGTGTACTGTTAATATTTACCACATAATTGTTAGGCAAGTTATGGGTCGGTAATTGTTTGGGGCGGTTCCTTTGTTTGGGTCCTTTTGTATCAAATTGATCTTTCCTTTGGTCATCTATTCGGGTATGTGTACTGTTTGTAGACATTTATTCATTTCTAGTGCTACTCTGTTGTGAATGGAGGTGAATTTCTTCATAGTTACCATGGTAAGTATTTATGTTGATTCCAATTGATAGAAACATTGATCCTGCAGAAAAGTGTAGATAATTCCACCTAATTTGCTTTAGATTTCTTTCTTTTACATTCAAACTTAGTTTTTCTGTCTTTATAGATTTCCCTAAATAAAAAAGAAATTAAAAAACAACTCGACATTCTTGGAAAGTTGTTTTCAGTAAAGTTTATGTTTCTTCACAAAAATAACACACTGACAATGATTTTGTAAAAATGATAGATCAATAAGTCAAGAGTGTAATGAAAATAAGGAATACATATATATATGTATATATATATATATACATAAAGCCGTTTTACCTTTTCCTTTTTTTTTTTTTTTTTTTTTTTCGTTTATTGTGTTTTTGTTTTTTTGGTGGGGAGGAGTATTTTTTGTCTGCGTGGCATATAAAATGACGTTGTCGTAACAACCGCTTTTGTACGCCTCAAATATGTTTCTGAGTTGTCTGCCATACAATATGACAAATGCAACGATTTTTTCTGTTTTTACTATTTCCTTATGTTGGATTCAGTTTTCAGAAAATTGCTTACTCTTCCTTTGACAACTTTTGGTCCGCTGACTTTTTCATAGAATTTCACAGCAATATCAATTCGAATAGTCCCCTTGAATAGAAGTGACCATACTTTATAACAGATTACTTGAAACGATTTTTAAATTGTTTATCACGGTGTAACAACCTTCCCACAAGCCCCCAAAAATCAAGATTTAATGATAGCAATACATTATAAAAAGGTGAACAATGAAAAATTGTTTTGGAAATGTATGTTCTGCTTTCCTGCTTGTGCCTCACAAAGGATGAATTGATAACATTTAATGAATGCATTTCAACTTCAGCACATGATTTTCTTAAATGTTTCTCATTTTTATATGAACCACATCTAAAGATTTTTTAGTTAATGTTTAACCAAGAACTAATGATACTAAGAAGATATGACTGGATCGTTATTATATATAAATGAGAAATCATTAATAATCACCTCGGATAGAAATGCGAAAATATTTCTGCAAGCAAAATACATGAAAATGAATTAATTTACACAAAAACCCTAATTATTATTAGGAATCAAACGCTGATTTGTGAAATGAAGATAAAAGATATTTTTTGATTTTCAAAATAAACCTTGTGTTTCAAGATAAAAGATGGCAAAAGTTTTTCCATCTTTCAAGCAGTTTCATTATACTATCCTCCCAAAACTTTCTCAGTAAAGAGAAGGGAAGTTTTTTCTAAGAAAACCAAAATAAACGTGTGTTCGAAGGTTCAATATCTGATGAATAGGGAGGGATGAAAACATACAAGCAATAAAATGTTTTATTTAATCACTGAACACGCGATTTAGAGTTATGCCGAATTCCGGGAGCTTTTCGTCATTGCTGCCTTTAGTTATTCTAATTCGGAACAATATTTTTTTTCAAATCAATTGGTTCTACAGAAGAGGCTCAGAGTAGAGGTGTGGTACTATTGCTTCACGACACCTAGTTGGCCGCTGGTCTCGTGATTACCACATGTGTCGACTGGTCTTTCTCTGTTTCTTTCCACGCCCACGTTGCTTTAAGATCCGAGGAAAGAGATGGATGAGGTCCAGTCGATGAAGGTTGGAATTCGGGTTGGAGAGAAGAAAAGTTGCCAAGCAAATTTTAAAAAATGACAAAAATAAGGCGTTTGTTATAAACAGTAACAAACGTTTATTTACACAGTTGTTTAGATAATTTTTAGTCAAACACCGCAAACTGGGAGTGAAAGTAGTTGACTGGCGGAGTTTTAACTGCAATTAGGCAGTGTCAAAATGGCGAATGCAATGGCAACGGATTTGGTTCTTTAAGCGGCGAATTCCTGAACCAACTCAATTTTTCGCTTGGCGTGTCCTCTATTTATGGGCCCGAATCCCGAATAATCAGTTTCTGATTGGTCAGCCAATGGGGACTGCCGACCAATGGCTATCATCGTAACAATCCCCCCGGTTTTCCCCTGATTGGTTTAGACAATCGGCCAATCAGCCACAGTCGTCGGGAGGGGCCACAAGGAGCAGTCCCGTGGTTGGTTGACCAATGATTTAGTGATTCAAGGCCTTGTGCCAAACTTGGTGACACCAACCCAAATTGTCCGCTATTTTAAAAATACATCTTTTTGTTTACGCTTTGAAATCCGATGGCTCTTTTGACAGCTCTTTGCAGGTGTGCGGATGTTTATTTTTTGGGGACAGATTTATAGGTCAACAAGCCCTGATCGGATTTCAAACTTTTTTGTACTTAATCACTTGATATCTATTTTATACACGGTTCTCAAAAAATACTTGGACACCCAAAATGAATTTATTTTTAATAAAATACTTATTATCATGATTTAATAAAATTAATTAATTTCCTTTGATTAATTTCGCCAGCCAACTCCTTGACACTTAAATGAAAGTGTCATAGAGGAATCTCTTTCAATCTCATTATATATGTACATTATACGAACATTATAGAGGTATCTCACGTTCGTTTAGTTTTTTAAAAATACTAGCTTATCAAATGATTATCCATTTCACTTGTCCGGCGATCGTTTGCCTTCCACTTTGTTGTAAAATATCTATTTTTATTGCTTATCAAAGTTTGTTAAAAATAACGGAACATTTTCATTACATTTGAATCGCGAATCACACATAAAAATACAATCTAAAGTTTTATTTTGCTTGTTCTTGTTAATATTTTGACTATATTGGCGATATATCCTGTGTTGCGTTTTGCTGGTTATTCGTAAAAAGTGTTCTTCCATAGCAATCAACTTCATTCAACGAGAAATCTCCAAGTAAAAAAAACCTCACAAATTACTTTTAATACATTTCATTATTTGCAATATCTTTCCCATAAACTCAACAAATGTTATTGATGTTTAAGTTACATCCTTACCTTACCAAATTAAATAAAATCATATTATGCTAAATATCTGGCTTATTTTTTCTTAGTCAATAGGCTGTGACAATATTTTAAATGCACGCTGCTATAGCTGCTATCACGTTAAAATCACAAGCGATATTTTTCAGTAAGTTTTTAAAACATGGCTAATCCTATGAAAAGACAAAATAAGAGAACAAGTTTTTTGGTAACAGAATAAAAGAATTTCTCGATTGAATTTGGTTTAGAATTTTGGTCTTTAAAGGAAAGAAAAGATGTCGATGTTTTTTTATATTCGATCATGAAGGCCAAGTGTACGAATTAGGAATTATTTTTAATCAGATGTAAAGGAATTTTTGCAGAAACACCCTAGAATTGAATAATGTTGACGTTTTATAATCAAATTATTTCTCTGATAATCAATTTGGGTCGTGAAACCGGCAGTTGTACTTTATGCTTGTGGTTGCTGATTCTGTTGTATAGCCGTGATACAACTATACATATATATATATATATATATTCGGAAACATTATCAACAATAATGACAAACGAACACACTTATTTACAAAAATATACCTCTCACACTTTATTCTCGAAAGGGTTGCGAAAGGGTTGATATTGGTTATGTGTGAGAGGTGAGTTGGAGACGGAACAGACTGCAACATATTGACCCCAAGTTCCTCTGAATATAGCAGCACTTCTTCCTCATTCTGCTGGGCGGCTCAACCGGGGTTCTGAGGGCCCAAGCCCTCTGTCTGGAGCTGGTTCTCACTGCCTCGAACTGCAACTCGAACTCCAACTGCAACTGACTCTAACTCTGACTCCAACTAACTCAAACCGTCTGTGTCACCGGATTATATAATTGTTTGTCGTCCACCTGCTTCCTGTGGCGTCGCAATTGCACCGAATTCAACACGTCCACGGTCAAGGATATATTTGACCTGTTTCTTGATTGACGGCTGGGTCGAGGGTCAATATGTTACAATTCTAATGGATTTTTTTTTTTTTTTGGTTTGAAATTATCATTTTTAATTCTATCCTATTGGCTTGGACTGAAAAATACGCAGACTACGCCTATGTAGTAGACTAAGACTCAGTCGGCTGTGGGTGGAGACTCATAAGGCTAGAAGACGGGATCCTGAAGACTGAGCGGTCCGTGACCCAGTTGCCAAAGTGGCCACATGGCCTGCAACTCACCCTTTTGACTCTTACTGGGCTAGACGAGCAGTCGGAGAGACTCAATCTGATCAATTAGCTGGTCATGTTAAGCACTAGCTTTTATATGAATACGACTGTATTCTTCAAATTGTTCTCGTGGCAAACAAACTCCCAGTCCTTTATATCTTCAAGATGGCAGAGGTTTAATCGCGTTGAGAAAAACAAAATTTTGATTACTGTTAAAACTTAGAACTCTAACTGGATACGGAAAGCCTGAAATTGACTTGGGCGGGAATTCCTACTCCTGACACGAGAATACAGGTAGACGTATCCTCGTATCAACCAAAGTGAATAGGTATCCACTTGGTAATTTCCCAACAGAAGTTGTATTCTCTGGTGAGTGTTGGAGCGCATGACCAGCGAAAAAAATTAACACCACATATGGCAAACACAAATAAAAACTAAATTAAACCTCTCTGAATTAGATTCGAAAAATGAAGCAACAAAATTTCCAAGATGTATTGTAATTGAATCAAGGTTTTTTTTATTAAAAGAGTGATCGCCGGCGGGGTGAAAAAGAGACCTGAAAAAATCAGAAACGACAATCTACTTGTAGAGGTGGATAACAAAAAACATGCCGAAAATCTAATCAAAATGAAAACTTTCTGCAATTTAGAAGGCAAAACTTACCCGCATGATAAACTTGATGCATCAAGGGGATTAAAAGAATTAGAATGGTGGTGAAAAAATACGAACACACATTTATTTTGACATTTAACAAATCCATAATTTCAAAAGAAGTAAAATTTGGATACTACCTTGAAAAGACAGGACAATACATACCCCTACCTTTGCAGTAATTTGAATATTAGGAATATGATATTTACCAGCCCCTCCGCTCGGGTAGGATATGACACAAGGTCAATTTTTAAGCGGAGTTTAACAGGTATGAATTCAGAGTTTTCCTTCTCCTAGACTAGTTCACCAAAGCTGAAGAACCAAGTCTGTCTTACTATTTACCCATAACTGAAGGGAAAATAATTGGATTCATACCTTTCCCAAGGGTATTAGTGCTATGTGAAATGCAATCAGTCTCGTCCAGGATTTGAACTCGTGTCGCCGTGTCCATTTCCTGCGATGATAACCATTACACCACAGGTACCCCCTTTAAATATTAGAAATATGGACACCAACGGAAAGCTGTAGAGGACTCCAGCATGTGGAAGGTGTGGCCGAAAAGACCCAGTCTTCATGAAAAAAGAATGTTCCAACAAAACCAAATGCTACAGCTGCCACAAAAAGCATCCTGCATTTTCAAAACCTTGCTATTTAAGGTGATGAATTGAAGGAATATAACATTTTTGGAAACAAGGAAAATAGTTGAATGCTATTTGAAAGAGAACACCTACGCTAATGTAGCATAGAAGATGTGTCCATTCAGCAGCAGCAGCAACACTAACAGCAATGACAATAACAAACAACTCGATAAATATTGAGTTCTCATTGCAACTAGTACCAAACGATTGGACAAAATTCCACAAACCATAAAAACCTATCTTCAGCTAAAATCTGTCAAACAGAAACACCAACACATGCTAAAGAAAAAGAACCCAAAACAAACACCCGAACTACTGCCAAAATATCTACAGATTTCAAATCTCTAAATGGAGCCATAAATGGATGATCACACTGACACCCGATTCACCCAAATTCTCAAAATCGATAACTGGAAAAACCTACAACACAGAATCAAAACCTAACAACAAAACAAAAAATTTAAAAACACATTTTACTACCCTAGCCAAACTGGAACCTTTCCACAAATCCAAAATAAATATTATTCAACCAACCACTGAAACAAGAACGACTGAAAATATCAAACATTTCATCATCTCAATCAAGTGACCTCCTACATCAAAAATAAAATCACCAAAAAATTATTCCACAAACCATACAAGCAAATAAAAACAATGCAAATTCCAAGGATCAACCAAAACCCTAAATAGATCCTACCGTGTAGAAAGTACGAATACTGACAACACGATTACAAACTTCAATCAAGCTGATTGAAAAATATATATATACGATACAACTACGAATTAAGACAAAGCATACGCCCGTAAAGCAAAATTCGTCAGTCCTTTATCTCGCACTCAAACAAATCATTTAAAAACAAAAATATATACCTATAAGCTATTTGTTTTCAAATCATATATAACGAAATTTGAAATTAAATAACACAGAATGGTTGATATGCCATTAAAAATCAGCCAAACTACAAAACGATCTTTAATCGTTGTCTATTTTGACTGTTATATCATCATCAGGTCGCACTGCTAGCACAGATTTCCCTCTCTCTCTCTCTCTCTCTCTCTCTCTCTCTCTCTCTCTCTCTCTCTCTCTCTATCTATCTATCTATCTATCTATCTATTGCTCCCGGCAAGTTTTCCAAACTAGATCTTGTGTCTGCCGATGTTGATAAGTTTTTGCTAGTCGGCCAACACTAGAAAGTCCATGTGTAGGGGTGTCCATAGAAGAGTTCGTCCTTGCTTCTCCAGAACTGTTCTGCATGTCTTGTTCGTTTAAATTTTATGGTTTTAAATGTAACCTAGGAGAGGTCAGAGACTAGAGGAAAAAGAAACCGATTTGGATTTTAGAAGAATGGAGAAATACAGTCAAATATGTAATTGTGTAATGGGTTTTTGAAGTGTTGTGTAGATAAAAGTTATGTTTTGTTTTAATGTATTTACGAGGATTAGGTTTTGTTATTGAAAAAGAAAGCAAAGCAAAGATAGTGTTATTGTTGAGCTCAAGATAGCTTAATTGTTTGACAAGATTAAGGATACTTGTCATTATCCAAAGGGACTATTTTCTAATTTTAGAATAAAAGCATCACCATGGAATTTATCTTTTTCTTAACTATTTCAAACGGCGGAAAATTGACATTTCCCTTTGGTTCCAACCCCACCCCAACCCAGTTGAAAACATACATAAATTGACTGCTTTGTCACACGCAAAAGCAAAAAATATCGCAGAGCGGAAAGCAAGAAAAATCGCAAAAGTGTGTAAGTCGGTGATAGTTTTCTTTTTTTTTTTTTTTTGTACCAAACTGTACTGAGTGTAGAAAGTGAAGAAAGCCGACCAAAAGTCTGCGATAGTTTTTTTCTTTTTTTTTTTTTTTTTTTTTTGATTTTGTACCTAACTGCACTGAGGATAGAAAATGTAGAAGGCCGACCAAAACATGACGCTGCGAGAAAGGAAACATGGCTGCCATTTAAGATTGCTTTGTACCAGACAGCCCAGAGAATAGAAAGTGAGAAATAGCAAAGACTAAACTTTATACGAGAAATTGGCGATTTCTGACTAAGCCTTGCCACTTTTGTGTAACATTTTTGAAAGTCATTTTTATGTATTGTTTTTTTTGTAAGCCATGTTTGTTCTCTGCTTCTTAGAATCGACTTTTATCTTTTTGCTTCCCTGATTGTACAGTATCATTCGTTAACTCGCTGATGAGCGACCCGAGTAGCGAGTGATCCATTGTCTGTATCTTATGAACACAACGGGGGCAGATAACGAATCATTTGTGTTATCAATAGATATATCTGAACAGCGGATTGATAGCAGAATTACCTCCGAGTTTGGCGAAGACGGCTCTTCCGTTACATAGAGATGGGAGATAAGTGGCTGTACAGCTGTTGTTTCGAGAGATGTTGCTTCCAAGATGAGTTCAGAATAGTTCGTAGCATTCTTGTGCAGTTTCCATCTAGCTTTTTCTCCATGCGTTTTGTCAGCGTCCATAAAGTGCATCCAGACAGAGGTATCGACACAACCGTTGTTTGGAAGAAACACTGTTTAATTTTATCGGATAGATTAGATTCCATATGAGTGATAGCCTATTGGTAATTGTCCATGCGCATATTTACATCAGTTGCCGAGGTAAGAGAACTTATCGACTACTTTCAGCGGAATGCTATTTAAAGTAGAAATGGCTTCTTCGCGTTTAAAACTGGTGTACTTCGTTTTGTTTGTATTCACGTAGAGATCGATGCCTTCTGCTTCAGGCTTTGAACCGGGAATTCGGCTTGAGTTGGTATATTTGTAAGAAGCACTGTATCATTAGCATAGTCTGGTCAGTTACAGTTTCTGCTTCTTGCCTTTTTTTTTAGTTGTAAGCCATTTTCTTTTATTAGATCTATCGACGTTCAAAGGCAAATTATAAACAGATACGGTGCTAATGTATGTATTTTTTGGAGAACGCTTGCAACAATTTTGAAAAGTCTGTGTCTCCTTTCAGTAAGCGAACTTTGACTTTCATATTTCTATTGAGCATCATTATAGCTGTAACAGATTCTTTAGGGAGACCATAAGCTATAAGTATTTACTAGATATTACCTCTGCGTATGGAATCAAATGTCTTGGAGAAATCTACAAACAATAGAGTTGCTTCAAGATTTCTTGTATGCACTCCTTCTAAGATTTGATGGATTGTTAGAATCTGTGATGTCGTGTATCGATTTCTCCGAAAATCGTTCTGATTTTTCCAAAGAGCTTTATCAATTTCAGATTCGGTTCAGTTGAGAAGCAGAATATTATAATTCTTTGCCGCTATAGAAGTAAGTTATGCCTCCGTAGTTCTTGATGATTCCGGGGTCACTTTTCTTAGGGTAAGGGAGGATACAGCCTTTTGTTCATCTTTCTGCTAAATTTTGTTTATATATGGCATTGCAAAATCGAAAAAGGTAGTCATCAAATTAACTTCCATACTTCAAGAGGTATTTCATCGAGACCTGCAGCTTTTCTGCTTTTGATTTATTTTGTCAGTATTACGTTAAGTTTGTCCTTGTTGGATGTCTGTTTGATGACTGTTTTATATATATATATATATATATATATATAGGAAAACTGCAAATAAATTTAACAATATGAAAATGTACAAATACGAAATAAACAAAGTCTTCAGAGGATGATTTTATTTATAGTTTGAATTATTTGCCAACATTAAAGGTTTCGGGTGTCAATTGGCAAATAATTCGAACTATAAATAAAATCATACTCTCAAGGACTTTGCCTTTTTTTCATTTATATATATATTGTCATCCACAGACAAACTGTTTCGTTCTATCAGAACTCATCAGTGTGGCTAGACAGGCTAGATTCCCGAAGCTGGAATCGAAACCTGGCTGACTGTAACGCCAATCCAAGATTCTACGACTTTGCCACGAGGAAACCAGCGCAAGCGAAGAAAATTAAATGTTTATATATATATATATTTGTATGTATTTACCAACGCCTCTGCACGAACTGGATGCGACACAAGGTCGATATTTTAAACGGAGTTTAATAGGTTTTAATTCAGTTTTCCTTCTCCTTGACTGGTTAAAAAGTACAGTCTATCCAACTATTTTGTCCGTAGCTGGATGGAGAGTAGTTGGATTAATATTTTTCTCAAATGTATTAGTGCTATATCAAATGCAAACAACCTTGTCCATTTACTACGACGAGATCCACTGAGCGCCAATATATATATATATATATATATATATAATTTGTTTAAAAACTATTTACGTGATGATCGCTCCTCAACTGGACAATGTAATAAATGACCGTTCCAAAAAACCCAGACACTTATGAATTTATTTGAGAAAGGAAATGTAATTATTCCAAATGTTCATTTCGGTTCTTTTGACACACTTTCTTTATTCATATTTTCTCTCTCTCTCTCTCTCTCTCACTGTTCTTTTCGCTTTACTCCCTTTTTTATGTTTTACTTCTGTCTTATTTATTCTTGAAACGTGAAGTATCTATTCAATGCATAGAGAAAAAATGAGACATCTAATCAAAGGATTTATAAATAAGCTGAATAATTTTAGCAGTAGACCTTGTGTAATATATAATTTTCCTTGGTGCTGAAAACATTTAGAAGTCTGGATTAATGAATAAAAATGAGCGGTGATTAGAGACATTAAAAAATCTTACCCTAAACAGTAATTTTGACTATATAATCATCTTTTATTTTCTCAGGTTTTTAGATCTTTTATTTTTTAAAATATTTTTACTCTCCAATTAAAAGAAACAGATGAAAATGAACGTTTCTAAACTTCTTAATATTCAATGTGAATTTTTGAGACTGTTAAACTTATTGTTCTTACATCATAATAAATTAATGCAATTATGTATGATTTTTTACGAATAGATAGATATTACGAATTTTTCTATCAAACCTTTTTGATTATGGGTTCCCACATTGTATTCATCACTATATTTGGTCTACTCAATAGGTCACTGTAGCCCAACATATGCGCTGATTATTTAAGACATCTAAATCTCCAATGTTCTTCTCTATTAATTATTTTAACTTCATCCCATGAGGGCAGATGGTTTCCTTTTCCCTTCCATATATGGTTCGCCATATCCGACTTTTCAATTTCACCTCGTACAACTGCTTTTCGATGTTCTTCTCGCCCTACTTTTAGTGGGCAGCATGTGTTGTCTTTGAATACAACGGAAAGAAATCTATCACAGATCCTCAGTAAGAACAAAGATCTCATACAACAAATGAAATACAGACAGCTCACTCAACATTACAGCGAGTAACAAAACACGAATACACTAGTGAACTGGTTATGGTTCACGGAATTAGAGCAAGCTACTCCCATGGATTAAATAAAGGATAAATACAAAAATGTATAGAGAAAGGTTTAATCAAATAAATATATATTATTATTATTATTATTATTATTAATCTTATTATACTATTATTATTTACTCATTAGAGTTTTTTACATCAGCATTAGCCGATGGTTTTTCACTGGTGTCTGAGAGACAGCAGGTCTCCTCAAGTCTACAGGACTTTTCTCAGTATTCTGGCCGTTCTCAAAAAGGAGTAGTTTGGATGGTCTCCACTCGTCCGCCAACTTCCAAGTCCTCCAATCCCTTTAGTAATCCTTTAGTTACAGTTCCAAACGCACCAATTAGAATTGGTATAATTTTCACCTGCATGTTCCATAGCTTTTTCAATTCCCCAGCAAGGTCGAGGTACTTATCCTTCTTTTCACATTCCTTCAGTTTTATTCTGTGGTCAACCGGGACAGCAAAGTCGACAATTTTGCAAGTTCTCTTCTTTTCGTTGGTTATTATTAGGTTTGGTCTTCTGGCCGAGATTATTATTATTATTATTATTGCGAAGTGAGAGAGTGACAACCAAAACTGTTATAATATATATATATATATATATATATATATATATATATATATAGGAAAGAAGCAAACTGTTCAACCCTACATAGAATAATTTCTTGGCAGCAAAATTCTTTGCTCTTAAGTCATGCAACAAAACTTTTCTCTTAAAAACCGAACATTTTTTTTATTTGAAACATTTTTACTTCTCTTCTTCACTCTTCTTGGATCTCACAGTTCCCCTTGGATTCCATTTCTCTCATAAGGTTTCCTTTTCTTAGCCAGGTCCAGGTTTTCTGGTGTGAGATGTTTATTAGACGTTTAAAGTAGCCATAGAGTTGTTTTCCTTCCCATTTATGTTTCTTAGTTGTTGTCATTCTTTCGTTTATCGTGTTGTCCGTATCGTTTCTGATTGTTGTAATTAGTCCTCGTTCGTGTTTTTCTATGTAGTCTTCGAGCCGTTGTATGGATGCATCAATGGTGTCTTCGATACTGGCAAGTCCTCTTCCTCCCTGTTTTCTAGATACATACATTTTCTAGATACATATAGTCTGTCAACGTCATCTCTGAGGTGTGATACTTTATGCATGTGTACCATAGCTATATACATATGGCCATGTGCGAAATGGGTGAAATGGACATCGAATGTTGGTAACATACATACATAACGTAGAACACAGGAATATCGAAATTCGAAAACACGTAACGACTTCTTTGTTCAGGTACGAAACCTTTTTATTACTTTTGAGTTAAAGGTTTCGACATAAGGAGAGAGACACACTCTTTTTATGCTGGCTTCTTCATCTGGGTCCTATCTCGTGCGGCACCCATGGCGCGCAAATTCGTCTCGCCTTAGCGAGCCCCAAAAGTCGAACCACCTCGTTCGGCGTCTAGTTTCAACTCTCCTAACTTTGTTCAAATTCCCAAAATCCTCCGCGTGCTTCCGGTGCGTGACGTCATTCGCACCCCGTCACCCATTTCTCTTCTCGGGCTATTGTGACATCTCTGAGTGACACGTCCGCTCTGCACGTGCCCGCGTTAACACCGGCATCAATGTTGCACCTAACTAATCCATGTGTTGAGCCGAAAGGTTCTCAGCCTAACTAAACCCAAAGGCATGAACCGAAATCCCTTGGCCATTATATTACACATGATCATTAGTTTTCTTTTTCTTTGGTCCATTTGTTTAAGTTCCTCTCGGGTCTACTTGAGAAAGGGTCCCGAATATCTGACTAGTGGCACAGTATTTATTCCTTTGACGAGGTTTCTGCTGGAGAGGTTTGTCTCAAGTAGTTTTCGCGTTCTTCTATTATTATTATTATTATTATTATTATTCTAATAAACATTTTCAGGATTCACAACGACAAATTTATGATCAAATGATGCCACAAGACAAACAAATTTTGAAGCCAATATACATTTTTTAAAAACAATACATTAATATAATATTGGCTCATGAATAAAAGATGATTTTTTTTTCATGATATCTTTAATGTACGTTTTGACTTCAATTAAGTTTAGTTTAATCTGCCACAAGGCCATAATAAAGATTAAATTTTCTACTTTTGCTCATGGCCGGTCAGATTAGATATAACCATCACTACAAACAAATTGCACATTACAGTTTATTTTATATACATTCTTATCTTGATTTTTTTGTGTTTACAAGTCAGTCTGGAAAAAAAAAACGTAAAAGAAAAAAAAAGAAGCATAGTCCTGGAGACTTGAGGAGACTTGCTGTCACTCAAACTCCACTGAAAAACCATCTGCTAACACTGAGTGAAAAACTCTAAAGGAGTAAATAATAATAATAACTGAAAGAAAGGAAAAAGGATAAGTACCTTGACCTTGCTAGGGAATTGAAAAAACTATGAAACATGAAAATGACAATTATACCAATCTGGATTAGTGCTTTTAGTACAGTTACCGAAAGATTATTAAATGGACTAGAAGACTTGGAAATAAAAGGAAGAGTGGAGACCATCCTACTACATTATTGAGAATAGCCAGAATACTGTGAAGAGTCCGGGTGACTTGAGGAGACAAGCTGTCACTCAAACTCCAGTGAAAACAGCTAAAACTGATATGAAAAACTCTCAAGGAGTAAATAATAATAATAATAATAATAATAATAATAATAATAATAATAATAATAATAATTATTATTATTATTATTATTATTATTATTATTATTATAACGATGTTTCGGGTTTAGAATTACATTTCCCAAAATAAAATTGGTAAATAGCTATTTTAGTCATTTTAGATTTCATAATATATGACATACTATAAAATCTATGATACCATCAGCAATTAAAGAATTACTCTGGAGTCAATTGTCACCCGGAAAGATATTTGTTTTTTGTTTTGTTTTGTTTTTTGTTTTCTGTTGTTGTTGTTGTTAAAACTTTTTTCGCATAAAACACTGTATTAGCATAAAAAATTAACTTAATGCCATTTTTTTTTCTCTCTGGTAAATATTTTACATACTGGACCTACATTTTCTGTTCCAAAATTGAGCTTTACGAACCATTTATAACAAAGAAAAAGTTTTTAAAAATTGAAATACAATTTGAAGTTGTAACTTACGTCAGTATAAAATATACATTATATTATAAATTAACATTACACTCCTTAACGAATGAGAAAATTACAGACCGAAACAAAATAATATTTTGTAAAGTTTATCAAGATTAAATTTTCTCAATTGAAGTATTCGTTTCAAGAGTTTAATATCTTTGCATAATACAATATACCAACTGTTAAAAGACCCATAAATTTAACAAAAAATTCGTTGCACTTTTTAAGGGTCTATGTTTTTACCGACTTGTCTTTAAAATTGCTCCATAGTAATAAATTGCCTTAAAAGGAATTGACAACGTAAAATCGTCCTTATAAATTCTGTGCTTATAAATCCTGTTCAACCCTCCCTTTTTGTAATTTCGATTATTTTTTAATAATTTTACACTTGTCGAATAGATGATTTATTGTAATTCTATCAAGAACAGAGTCTCAAAATCAAAAGATACAGTGACATATATCCAGAGAGGTGTATCACCGATAAGTTATTTCTATAAAGTATTAATGTGATTTTTATCTATCTGCGGTATTTTATGGCATTTGATATAGACGTTAGAATACTAAGTAATACAAAAATGGTAAGTGTATTTAAGTTGTTTATTTATAATTCTTCATTCCTCGTCGTCGTTGTCTGTTAATTCAATTTTAGAATCATTTTGGTACTCATAATGTTGATTCAAGTACAAGTCTATGCAAACATGATTACATCTGTTATGAAAGAACCGCTTTTGCATACTTTGTATGCACTTCTGATAGTTATAATGAGATTCAAACACGTCTATACATTTCAGATCATCTTTATTGTCTAACTACGTTGTCGCTTACAACAAGGTAAAACTAAAAACGGACGCATAAGACCTTATATATCATAACACCCCACCTACTACAACAGAAAAAGTGAAGAAAAGGGAAAAGGCAAAAAGTAGCAAGACAGTGAAAAGTCCATCAGTACGTCTGATGAAATTCGGAAAGCCATTACTTGTATCATATGTGAAAGATGACCAGCCTGCCATTTCGTGTTACTGAGCTTCCAGATCCCAGTCCGTCCGTTGATATTCAGGATGCCGGTCAGGAACGTTTGGTATATCCTCAAACGAGATTTTTTCAAAGTTAACATCTTAGGTTAATAATGATTTTCTCGCTTGTTTTGAATGAGTGGAGTCGATTAGGTCTAATTTCGCTCTTGGTTGTATAATCAACAGCGATCACAAAGTGTGTGTTTTTTTTTTGCGGGGGGGTACAAAAATGTCTGTGCCAATTTTAGTCCATAGTATTTCAAGGATTCCATAGTTCAACAAACTGTTTATTAAGACTGGCACTGCTATTGCTAATCATGTCTTTGATTTCTGCCGAAATATCATGCCAATAGATGTGTTCTCTTGCTCGGGTGATACACATCTTAATACTTTGGTGTCCCGAGTAGAAGAGATTTCGAATTTCGTGCAGCTCAGTTGGAGTATTGGCACGTAATGCATACGTTATAGGCTGCAAACCTCTCTGACTCTTTTATTTAAGGATGATTCTTAAACCAAGTTTATTTGAGTTATTTGAGATTTTTGTTGGAGGTGATTTTGTAGTAATTGTTGGTTTGAGAGCAGTTTCTTCAGTTTATCAATAGCTTTCTTTGTGACTTTTCAAATGACCATTCAACATCATTTTGGTGTAATATGCGAAGTAGAGCAGTGATTTTGAACCAACTGAGAATAAATCTATATGTAGTTTCTAATCCCGAGAAAACGTTGTTCTTTGTTATTAGGGTTAAGCATTTTTACAATTTTTCTATGTTGGAAGGGGAGTTCTTCAGGGGTGATTTTATGTCCCAAGTAGTCAGAAGTGAGAAAAATATATTTGCTTTGATTGAGAATGTTGTATAATGAAGTCAGATACGAGTTTGAGTACCTGATAATGTTTTTCTTACGACCATACTATTATACTGCCCAGAACAATTCTGGCTCCCTCAATACCTTAAATGAGATGGCCAATTTTGATCTGAAATATTTAACTTGTACTATGTAATACTGTATGGCAAGCAAGTCAAAAGGAAGTATTAAACATGAGTAGTTTTTAACTATCCTTATCAACAGGAAACTGCAAAAAGCCATTACTTACATCAATCTGAGAGAAGTATTTTGTACTATGGATATCTTTAGAGATTTCCTCTGAGGTAAAAAGTTGAAAATGTTTCTGCTTTGTTTCAATTGCGGTAACAAGACAAATGCATAAAGAACCATTTAGCTTTTCTACGAATATTAAAGTGTTTACTCATTCAGTAGTTTCACTGACTGGTTTGATGATGCCCATTTTTGTCATTCTATCCCGGTCTACTTTTAAACTCTTTTTCAATGTAAAAAGAATCTTTCTGGTAGGTTGATCACAGAGGCAACTGAAAAAAACAACTATATATGTGTGCTGTTCTTAAAGTCCGAATTTTTCCAAAATAGTTCTGATATTTTCCAAGGTATGCTGATAGATTTGTATTAATGTTAAAAAACCGCTTGATTAGCTGAAGTTTCTCACAGAACGGTTTGAGAATTTGTCAGCTATGATGAACATTTTACTGGAGGAGAGATTGTATTTTTGTGTATTACTGACGCTATGCAACATTTGCCCAAAACAAGAATTTTTATGTTGTTGTAGGGAGTAAGAGTAACTGAGATTGACTCTAGTTGTGGGCATTGATGAAATTTGTTGTAAATTGTTTTGGGTACTCCATTTATCTCGGCACTTGAGTCAATCTTAACATCAACCATAAAACTCCAATTTACCGCACTGATTTTCTTGAGTGGCAACTGACAAAGTGTTTTTTGCAGTTGCATTTCGTGCATTGCTTGTAGTATGCTGGGCATTGTTCACGTCGGCGAAAACTAGCACAGAAGTTGCTAGAGTTGATGTGTAATTTTTTTCTTCATTCGAATGAAAAATATGAGAATTTCGTCAATGCCCACCTAAAAGCGGCAGCAGAATTCATTCCAACGAAACAAAGAACAAAATATAGAGTTCCATGGGAGATATTAGCAGTTGGAGAAAAGTGTGCATATGTGAAAACAGCTTTCAGGAAGAACCCAACCAATACCAATGCCTTGAAACATAAAAAGACACAAAATGAATTAGCTAACATATACCTAAAAGAACAGACTACATACAAAATCAGATCAAGATTAGAGACTCGGTTGAAGATAGACAATCTAGGATAGCATGGCAAACGATAAATGAAGTGAGCAGAAGGAAGACCACTACCAAAGCTAAATTGAAAGCTACCCAGCCAACATGATCGAATACACCTGTGGAAACAGCATTTCGAGAAATTACGCGGGAACCCTCTGGAAGTCACTCATGAACCAATCCCGAGAATTATAAGTAAGCAATTAGATATCAAGCTTGGACCGTTTACTCAAGAAGAACTCGACTCGGTACTGAGAAAAATCAAAAATAGACAGGCAGCAGGGCTCGATGAAATACCCCATAAGTGTGAAAGACCAGAAAATTCGACGATATACTGCTCCGACACTGTAATGCCGTATATAATTAAAATCCTATAGACAGATGGATGAAGGGATGTATCCTCCCCTTCCTTAAAAAGGGCGAGCTCGGACTAGCCAAGAACTACCTAGGTATAACAATTACGTCCATAGTGGCCAAGAAATACAATACCCTACTAGGCAACTGCATAGAACCCAAAATTGACAACATACTTAGGAAGAACCAAAATGGCTTCCGGAGAAATAGATCCACGACATCACGAATTTCGACTATCCGTCGAATTCTTAACGGTGTACACTAAAAAAACTACTGGAAACAATATTATTTGTTGACTTTACTAAGGCCTTTGACTCCATTTACAGAGCAAATTCTTCTCGTCTACGGCCTAATAAAAGAAACCGTCGCAGCCATAAAGATGTCTATAGAAACACCAAAGTAAAAGTCCGTTCTCCGGATGGAGACAGAATATTTCGACATTGTAGCAGGAATACTACAAGGAGACACACTAGCCCCATACCTATTCATCATCTTTCTAGACTACGTACTTAGAACATCTACCGATAAAATCAAAGAAAACAGTTTCAAGCTAACAAAAGAAAGAAGCAGAAGGTACCCCGCTAAAACAATTACCGACGCCGACTACGCCGATGATATTGCGCTTCTGGCAAATGCACCTGCCCAAGCCGAAACCCTGCTACATAGTATGGAACGAGCCTCTGCAGGTATCGGCCTCCATGTCTATACACACAAAACGGAATATATGTGCGTTAATCAAACAGGCAACATCTCCACACTAAACGGTAGCACTCTGAAACCTGTTTTCAAGTTCACCTACCTAGAGAGCAGTGTCTCATCAACCGAGACAGACATCAACACGCGACTAGCAAAAGGCGTGGACAGCTATCGATAGACTTTCGGTCATATGGAAGTCAGACCTGACCGATAAAATGAAGCGCCATTTCTTCCAAGCAGCGATCATGTCGATACTGCTATATGTATGCACCACATGGATGCTGACGAAAAGAATGGAGAAAAAGCTTGACGGCAATTACACAAGAATGCTGCGAGCAATATTGAAGAGACAGCACACCACAAAGAAGCAGCTATACGGCTACCGACCACCCATCACGAAATCTATCAAAATTATATGAACCAGACATGCGGGACACTGCTGGAAAAGTAAGAACGAGCTCGTGAGTGATGTACTCCTGTGGACCCCTTCACATGGACGAGCAAAGGCAGGACGTCTAGTTCGAACGTTCATACAGCAGCTCTGTGCCGATACGGAATGTATCCCTGAGGATCTGCCGAAAGCAATGGACGATTGGGAGGTGTGGCGCGAGAGGATCATGAATATCCGTGCTGATAGCGTGAAAGGATGATGACGATGATGATGTGTAATTGTTTGTCCTTTCATTGCGGTTAGTCTGAGAGTGTATTGCCTAGATTAATAAAAATTTAAGGAATATTCTTAGGATTCAGAATGCATATTTATTTGATTTCCCATGAGAGTGGAATATAATACAAGGTTGAGTTTATTGTGTAGAACCTAATGCTTAAGTCTTGGTATTTACCCAAATCTTCCAAGATCAAGATTCGACTAAAGATCAATTTTTGAGCTGAAAAGAGCTGGTTTGTATTTAGTTTTTCCATCTACGTTTTATGAACGAAATGTCATTTCTGAAGTTGCGAGTTCTTTAGTTTTCCTTTTTATTTCTTCAGTAGCTTAACTAGCTTGAATTGCCTTTCTTAGGGTTAAGTCAGTTTCCCTGTAAGCTTTCCTTGAGACGTAAGTCTTCATGAACAACAATTAAAAGGTATTTTATAAAGGAATCCCATAAGTCACTGCAATCACATTTACTCGCATGTTGACGTAGTGTACCATATTCACAGTTAAAGCTATGTGCGAAATGGACATATAATGTTCATAAAAATAGAACATATAAAGAACATAGGAATCTCGGAATTCGAAAACACGTAACGACTTCTTGTTCAGGTACGAAACCTTTTTATTAACTTTGAGTTAAAGGTTTCGACGTAAGGAGGAGAGACACAATCTTCTATGCTGTCTTATTCATTTGGCCCCCAACTCGAGCGGCCCCCCATAAGGCGCAAGTTCGCCTCGCGCCTGCGAGCTCCAAAAGTCGATCCTTCTCGTTTGGCGTCTAATTCTCAACTCTAACTTCCTTCAGATTCTCACACAAACCTCCGCGCGCTTCTGGTGCGTGACGTCACCTGCACCCGGTCACCCCGTTTCGTCTCGGACTATTATGACATCTGAGTGACATGTCCGCTCTGTGCGCGCTCACGCGTTACCACCTGCATCAAGGTTGCACCCAACTAACCCATGCGCTGAGCCGAAAGGTTCTCAGCCTAACTAAACTCAAAGGCATGAACCGAAATCCCTCGGCTATTATATAACAGTAGTTCCGTCGAATCTCTGATTATTTATTTACTTGAACTTGAAAATCTACTTAATTTTATTCTAGGTTAACACTAATTGTTAATTTTTTCGATTACGTTTTTTTAACACTCTTTATCTTCGTCATTTTCGAAAATGAATATGAAAGAAATGTCCTTTTTTTTGTTCCTATACATGTTAGTAGAATAGAAATTTAATTTTTTCCGGTTTCCAATCTAATTCTATTGTCTGTAAAAATAGATTTAATCCTTCTTTTTACCTCCTCCATCTTCAAACAAGTTTTTATGGTCAAACCTGAGTGACTTGCATACAGGCAATCGTTTCATTATAGGTGGGTCAGAAAGTGTGAAAGAAGCGACAAATGAAGAGCAAAATTCAACAAATTCACGAAAAGAAACAGAATCCTAAATTAAATGAGGTTCGAGGAAAACAGCTAATCCCATTTCTAATACCATGTTCTAAAAGAATTGTTTTACGTGAGGGATTGATAGTAAGAGTCAAACACATATATATCTTTCAGGGCATCTTTATGGACTAATTAGACTGTCGCTTACAACAAAGACAAAAGGAGCCGATTAGGACCTTACAGTCACAACGTCACACGAGTATCGTCTATTATAACATCCTTTTTGGCATTTACCAATATCTATAATAGCATAAGTGCCCAACGTCATTCTCCCATCTACGGTCTGTTAGAGAGGAAAGATCTGGAGGAATGATTCTAGTCTGTTTCCATACCATAGTTATGAATATGTTGTATACTCATAAAGATATCAATAACAACAGTAATACAAATACAAGCGGGCTCTGTCGTTTCAGATACGAATGGGTTTATTAATTTCTGGCTTCGGTCCTTGGCGACACGAGGAGAGAGACACAATTCTTAAAAGCCTGTACTAACCATACTATACTGACTCTACTCCTAACGCGTGGCGTATCTTGTGGTGTTTAACATCTCAAATTCATTTCTGCCGGTCGAGAGCCAACAAATATGATCAGATCTAATCAGATCGGAAAAAAATCAACTGCTACCTTCAACGGTAGAAAACCCAGTTAACTGTCTTTTCAAAATCCTCAATTTCTCGGGACCATTTCTTCTGGCCATGACGTTATCTACACTCCAGCCCCATTTCCTGTCTGTGGGTTTATTATAACAGATGATGATTGACATTTCCTTTACACGCGGGCGTAAGACTGCACCATCTGACTATGCACCTGGACTAAGAGACCCGACAACATATCCGTAGATGCCCAGATCCTTCCGGGGCTCGGAAATGAAAGACACACAGGAAAAAACTATCCCTATATATGATAACTACGCTTTACGATGAGCATTTTCGAATTACTCTCAATTATATAAAAAAAAACATTTATATGAATGTTACCCAAAATACTACCACATCATGGGTTTCGTTATGACAAATTGACAAACTTGTATGTTCCTTCTTTTCTCTGTTTTTCCCTTCTTTTTTCTTTCCCCTCGTGATTCACCGTCCCCTAAAATAGCAAGTAATCTATATCAACATGTACAATTAAACTTACGAGCCTTATCATAGCTTTTCAATTTTTTTCTCGTAATTAAATAAATTCTATCGGGCACGAACATCGACAGAGAAAGACATAAAATTTATACAATGAACAATGTAGCTTATCTTTCTTTTTTTCTTTTCGTACCTTTTTCTTTTTCTAATTTTTTTCTTTTTCGTTCTGTAGTCTTGTGTCGAACATTTTTTTTCTTTTTTAACTCGTTGCTTGTCTTCCAATATTTGGGGTTCTTCTTTCACCGCTCTTCTTAGTTGAGGTGCCGCATTTTTTTTTTTAGTCTTTGCACCTGGACTAAGAGATCCGAGCAATTCAAAACCTTACCAAACTAAATGATATTATATTATATAACATATTCATGAAGGAAATATTGTCTGGTTTGGGGTAATGGGATAACTTGAGTATCGCAAATAATGTCTACAACTATTGGATGATTGAAAATATAAATATACTAATCGTATTATCTGACGCACCCATCCAGTATGTTGAACAGGTGTGTGTGCGTGTGTGTGTGAGAGAGACAGAGAGATAGAGACAGAGAGACAGAGAGAGAGAACAAATAATTCACTGTAGAATAAGTGCGGATGGTTTGTTTAAAAGTTTGATTTTGTGAGAAGCATATGGTCCTATAAATAAAAATAAAGGAAATAAAAAATCAATCTTTTCAGTACTTTTGCTAATATATTAAGATATATTAGCAAAAGTACTGAAAAGAATTATTTTTATTTCCTTGTTTGAATAAGATAAAAGGAAGGTAATATAAATTGTAACTCAAAACCTCGTTAAACTTTTCAATATCAATTCAATCTGTATGATTCTTGATCAAGCAAATCTTTGAATGCCTTGACCAGTCAAGATTTTTCTTTTGAAATGTTACGGAACTATATTTTGACAAGAGGAAGCAGTCATCATCATCATCATGTCGCGCCGCCAGCGCGGATATCCCTGACCCTCTCTCGCCATTTCTCCCTTTGAAAATAAAGGGTATCTTTCTTTAAGACTTTAAATGGTATCCCCATCACTCGGGATTTTATCTTTCATAGACGAACTTAATCAATTTGATGTTTAGTCTGGCCGTCCGAAATGTATTATTGCGATAAAAGCAAAAAAGCATTATTATTATTATTATTATTATTATTATTATTATTATTATTATTTGCTCCTTGAGAGTTTTTCACATAACCGTTAGATGATGGTCTTTCGATTGAGTTTGAGTGACAGCAAGCCTCCTCAAGTCCCCAGGACTCTTCTCTATGTTAGTGTCTTTCATTCCTAAATCTCCCTTATACAAATGTCAGAAATATATTTCTCAGCAAAGTAAAGACTGCTTTTCTTTCACACATTCACCTGAAAACTAATATTCGATTCATAGAAAGTGGCAGTACATTAAATCAGTCATGCACGCCTTGATCTTACAATTTTTAGGTAACTCTCCATCGGCTCTCTGACACTTTCAAACTATTAAACAGCAAACAGACAAATTTGTCGCGGTGCATCTTTACTGATATCAACTGTTCGTACCATTCAGAAGTTTCATTATATCTATTTGTAGACTCTAACCTGTTTATTTCATCGACTTACGTGGACACAAGCTCCGTAAGGTTAGCCTAATCTGTGCTTTTGCCATTTCCCCTTATAGCTTCTTACAAGTAATCCAAGGCTTGGGCGTAGTTTAAAAATGGCAAAGTGCTTCCGGTATATTTGTACTACAATACTGAAGATGGGTTGATGATGATGACACACAAGTAGAATATAGGTGTAAAATCTCCAGAACAGCATTGAAAAACAAAGCGATAATCGACCTGGTCGTATACCTTCAACATCGTAATCATCTATCTTTTCTTTAATCGAGCGTACTATATCCAAATTATACTAAAACAACTTTTTCAAGATGCAAAATTGTTTGAAACCACACAATCAGCTAATAGCAGCCTTTAACTGTTTCATCGCTAACTTAACCCAATTCGCTACCTACCCATAAAGCAGAATTAGAGGTTAATATGATGAGCTTACCTCACCCTAGTTATTCAACTTTCTATACCAATTTTAAACACAACTACCAAAAAATGGGAAAACTTCAAACAAAACTCTGAGGCTAAAACATCCTACAGTTGTGTATTTGTTACTGTTATGACTTTGTTCGTTCGTAAATTCACCAACTCCACAGATATTTTGGAGAAATGAAGGACTTTATACTTTGGAGTTTATAAAGAGAGAAATAACATGAAGCAGATCTGTTCCTAAACATCCAGATGCATCTGGGGTTCAAGCAGTTTAAAATTACCAAATTCAGGATTTTCTATTCTGGGAATGCATTACAGGTGTGCCTACCTTTTAGTTTGTCAACCTTTCTGCTCGTGATATTGATGAGTGATGACTTCACGGTAGTTAACATGACTTTTTCTTACACCGTATATCTAACCTGAAAGCATCCTCAACTCTTCTGTATAATTTTCTTTTTTGCTAGTTTTGGACTTTTTTGGTGGCTAATCTTCCGCCTCTTCTCTTCAAATGGAGTACTGTTTTCAATGGAAGGAGAAAAAAATCAGCCGATTAACAATACAGGAATTTAGTTGATTGTTTTTCACCGGTCGAAACATCTTTTAACCAGTTCTTCATTTCCTTATTATTATTCACCCTAATGTTTATCTATATTTTTTCTATTTTGACAAAAGACATTTACCTGTATCTCTTAAATCAAATTCGAGATTACGTTTTATTTCCCTCTCTTTCACCCGACTGCTAATCAAGTAATGAATTTTCCGGTGCAGGATGAGCGTCATCTTTAACATTAAGAAATAACTTTCTCCTGATAAGTAGAAAATCTATATGTTCTTATATTACTGTGGCTACGACTACGCCGTCCTTTTGACAAATACAAAATTACTTTGTCAAAAATTCATTTTAGTTTTGTTTGTTGATCTTGTTTTTAACCACCTGTTGATCGTAGCTTGTATTTGGTGTCCACAGCAAAACAAAACGTCTGGAAACACGGCGAACTTATTTGGCTGACTGAAAGCTGAAGTCAAGGCTTTATGGCAAATATGCCCATTTTTTATTCAACGTCCTAAGTACTGTGGCTTTACATCCAATTTGGAAAAATTCCTCCTGATTTTTATTTGCCATAAAAGCATCTTTAATTTCTTCCTGTTGGTACTGAAGAATTTTCCTGGCATAATATCAGACACCTCCAAGAAAATCTTCCTTGGTGTGATTGTATCTTCAAAAGTCTCACTGGACAAATCCTCAGATGAGTTTTCACGTTTCCAGATACACCATTGCGACTGATTTTTGCATCGCCCTAAGAATGATATCTTGTCTTTTATGATTTAAGCAATATTGTATATCGAAAGGTGGCATCTCCTAATAGTTGGGTCAAATTTGCCGATACGACAACCAGTGGACCGAATTTCCTTGACAGTAGAAAATATAAAGAAAAAATACCAACTTAAAATGGGCCTAAATATCTCTTGAATTTGACACCTTGATATGATGAATTACATGACGACTAATATGGTTCCGTAATTTTATACATTCCTTCATGATAAAAAGGAATTTTTGCTTATGAGAACATGGCTACCATGATTTATTTAATTAACGACTCATCTGCCTCTTTTTAAATACGCTGGCGTGTTCTTCAAGCCTTTAGGAATTATCAACGACCATTTGAGAAACAAGAAATATATTAGAACAGTTCTTTTGTGCTAACAACTTTGTGGGTATTTGCCCATTAAAAATATGCAACTTTTATTATATTTCACGAGCTATTATTCGTCTACTTGTTTCTAGCAACAAATTTACTTGATTAACTTTCAATGATAAAATACAAAGAATTTATAAATTTTCGAAACTATCTATTTTTTCACTTTAACAGTGTGAACTAATAATAATAATAATGAAGTAAACGTTATATCAACCTAATAAAAAAATCAACAAAATGTAAATCACAAACTCACTATATTTTCCTCCTGATTTTCTGATCAAAAACAATAAGTTTTATCGATAAACTTGATTTTATCAAAGACTCACTCTATTATTTCAATCTGTTGGAAGTAGTTGTAGTTGATGTGCGTGATTTTATTGTGTACATTTAACTTCAATCATTTTATTGTGTACATTTAACTTCGTTCTATACAAGGTTTGCTATCATTAGTCACGTTCTGAGAGTTCACTAAGTGAAATTTAACTTTGATCATATCCGGCATATAATCTTCAAGCTAGGAAAATTGCTCACAATCTCACAAATATTGAGAATGACCTTAACACCCATTTTTCTGAGTAGGAAAAGTCAGTGAACAATCGTGATCAAAAAGAACAAAATCTTCCAATTCTGTAAATATTCCTCTTTTCTGTCGTCATTTTCTGTTCACATCCCATATTTATATTAATTACAATGGGAAACATTTGTGACGGGGAAATTGATTAAAATCCCTAAACGGGACTTTAATTTTCGCACGTGTGAAGACGGGGCAGGTTGGCACTTGATCCCCTACAGAAATAAGTCCTGTTCAGAGTTCTTTTCTCAGGCAGATAAGAACTGGCATATTACGTGAGGGAATAATTTAGGGCCAGACTGGCCACCGCTGGCAAAGGGGTCCAAAATTTCACACTATCACACACCCACCAGGCCACTAAACTTCTTTCCCTTAGATAATTGAAGAATACGGGCCTATAGGTCTTAGTTGTAATAATATTAATATTGCTACAGTCGGCAACTCCGGTTTCCCGTGTGATACTTTAGGAATTAATAGGACAGTTCTAAGCAAGATAATGTAAGGCGAATAGAAGCTGAAAGGAAAGCATGGAATAATAACATAGACCACATGGTAAAATGAAAATACATAGGTTCTTTACTACGGTTATATATATATATATACGTTCAAAATGTCAAAGATATATAATAGGATAGTCCATCAATATAAATGTCTTTTCCTGGCTTTTATCCTTTTTCAAATTGAGAGAGAGTGGTAAACAAAATTTGGGTGTAAAGGAAAAATGTCCCAAAGTTACTTATCTTATTTTTTTGACGGGGTTCCACTGGAGAATTTTTCTTTTTTCACGGGCTAATAGACTTTGTTCTGTTTTTAGTACTGGCTTGGAGGATTTTGGAATCCTTCGTGTCTCAGTCTTTTGTCTTTAGCCCGGAGTAAAATGGCTATCGTCCGTCTGCCACCAGACTTGCTCAAAAAACTCCCTTTTTTTTTTGTATTTACTTCCGTTGAGGGGAAGGGAACCCCACTTCCGTTTGGGGTCCCCCCACCAATCATTTGGCTTCATTTTCTCCTTCCCCTTCCGATGTCCGGCGACCCAAGGTCACTTAAGTGCGAACATCTGTGTGACCCACATTCATTTCTAACGGTCACTTTTTGACTGCTAGATAATTTTAGTTCAACGGGGGGAGAGTATCATTCCCACCTCCTCGTCTCCGTGAGCCATCACGTGACACATTTCATATCAACACTACAAACCACCACTAGCGAAATTCTAAAAGTCATATGGTTTTTATAGTGTCAAACATATTGAAATTCTCTAATAAAGTAAAAGTGGAATTTTTTCAAACTGTAGCCGAGTCGGTAAAACTGTATGGATGCACCAACTGGACTCTAACAAAACTGGATACCGGCTATCAGCTTACACAGGAAATGAATGATAGTCTGCGCCATCCATGTAGCAAGAAGGAAACCAGCCATATCTTCAACTACTGTCCATCCATTTTGCAACTAAGCCACAACGCTAAGCCGAAGTCCAAAAAAGCCAAACTTATCCTTCCTTCAACTTCTGTCCGTCCAGGTAACAAGTAAAATGAACCTTCTATCAGCATTACCTTTTTATCACATTCATGAATATACCCTCTCTTTGTTTTTATCCTTTGTTGTTTGTCAGTCATTTCTTTACTCCTTATTATCCTCTATGTTTTATCATTACATTACTGTGTACAACTCTTATCGATCAATGTATACTTCTTGATACATTCGATTGCAAAATGCTACAAAACCATCAAGAATTTCGACAAAGAATGCGGAAGTTAAATTGGTTATGTCAGTTAATGCATCTTTGGACTGCGGACTTAGCTGCAGTCTGCGCATAGTTTAAAATGTCACATGAGATACATATATAAGATTGAGGAGAGCTGTTTGACCCTCACACATCGAATCCGACGTGAGAGTTCATCATAGACAGATAGATCAAATTTGAATGTAATCATTCAAATTTAATTTAATGAAAACCTTTTTGTATCTCTAGAGTTTTAATCTCACTCTAAAATTTTAAATGTAATCACATTCAAATTCATTGATTTATCAACATTCGTCAACGTTTAAAATACCTTAAAATACAACAGCTCTGTCAGCTGGGGCTGTAGAATACACCAACTCACAATGAATTTCCTGGGTTTAAAAGTAAATTGCATCTGATGGGGAGACTACAGTCATGGTTTTTGGGGTAATATGGAGGACTCTTTCAATACCATTACTCTCCTGTCCACTCTGACCGGGGTAGTAAAACCTGTTAAGATTTTTCTTCTTTTTTTTTCTTTGAAATACCGTCGTTCCGAAATATTCGTGCGACAATTTAAAAATTTTCCACACTTGTTTTTACGGTTGCCCAAAAAATAATTTAAAAAGGAATACAAAAAACTATTTCCTGGTGTGGTGTCAAAATTCGTTTGAAGTTATTTTTTCAACTAGAGCAGGTTTTTATTTCTTTAACAGGGCTACAATGAAATTTGTCGACAGACTTTGAAGTGTGGGGAGAGTTATCACTTAGTCCGTAGGAGTCAACTGGTTTTAATGTTGAAATAACCCAAAGAACTTTTTCTGTTTAGCAGAAACTGGTTTTATTTTCGAAAATCTCCGGTAATTTCGAGGAGGGGTAACTTTTATGCACGAGATTCCTGGTCGCCCGTTAATTTGAGATCAAGTAGGTTTTTTTTTTATTTGAAATCCTCGTTTGTCTAATTCGACACTTGATGTATAAATCCACTGAAATTTTGGGATACGGGTTGAGGTACAAAAATAATGGGGATAGGGAAGATCTTGAGAACTAACGACTAGATGACGGGGACAATGACTCACAACATACTGCTAAGTTGGTTTCAGGGGAAGAAATCCTACTTACCAGGGATGGGGTCCCTAAGGACCCGTACCGTAGACGCCATGGCCGGCAGAGGAGGGAAGGATGACTCTAGCATTGCCCCTTTGTCACGAATAGGCTCGCTGCATTCACCCACCTTTAGCTGAATGTTATGCGATTCAAGCGTTTTCCATCGCATCTGATTTTGACCCTCACCCGATGCCGAAAATACAAAACCAGATCACGATGAGAAAAGTTTGCATCGTCATACAATCCCTTGTTTCGTGTCATCCAAATCACCTTTCGGGCTTCAGCTAGGATCACGAGAAACACCACACGCTTCTCACCCTGAAACGGAGGAAGAACGTTGTCCACGACGTAACCAACGTTGAGCAGCAAGAGTTGTTTGGGTTCGATGCGAGCCGTCCACTCCCCGACGTGATCCCAAAACGGGCGAACTCGCTCACAGTAGTAGAATGCGTGCTCAGCCGTTTCTTCCAAACCACTGCCGCAGCGAGCACAATCCGGCATGTCTGTCAGGCCTGGTTTGTAGTTCAAGCCGATTAGGGGTAACGCATTCCGAACAAGTCGCCAGGTGAGCGAGAACTCGGAGTTGTTCAAGTAGCTCGATCCTGGCGCCCAATTCCAGTGAGAGCTCAATTCCAGTCCGAGACGGAACCCACCACTAGCTCCAGATTCTTTGCGAGGCCGTGAAAGGTCACTGGACCCAAAAAGGTAACGAAGGGCCTTTCGGCACTCGCGGACAAACCAATGCTTCGCCCAAAGGCTTATGTCAACCTTCAGCCTTTGGGTCTGACTTGAGGCGAGGAAAAGTCCGACTCGTCTCCACACTGCGTCCCCCGTCAAGGATTGGCCCAAGTATGCAAGTCTTTCAGCAAGCCAGTGGCTCTCCAGATCAGGCATACCCAGACCTCCGTTGCGCGTACGTTGGAAGCAGACCTTTCTATGGACCATCGACCTTGCACCTCCCCAGAGCAATCTGGAGAGGGATCATTGCAGTGCCAGCCGACGTACTTCAGGCAGAGGAAGTACAGCCAATCGGTAAAGGATCAAGGGAAAGACGTACACGGCGCACGCCTCCGCCCTGCCCTTTAAGGACAACCTCCTTGAAAGCCAGATTCTCACCTGAGCATTCACCTTAGCTTGTACTTCCGACCAATTTCGCTCCAGTTGGGAGTCGGGCCCGAACTACACCCCAAGGATGCGGATGGGTCCGTCACCCCTCCAAGCACCGAGCCGCAAACCTTTGCTTTTGTCAAAATTGACCTTGGCTCCTGCTATCCGCTCGTACTCGCCAACCGCCTTCTTCAGAGCCTTTATATCAAGGCGGTGGGATACAAAGACTGTGATATCATCAGCGAACGCGGAAACCCTTGCCGTAAGAGGGACAGCAAAAGGGACACCGCGCAGGGCCGGATTTGTCCCCTCATCCCTAAGCCTACGGAGCTGGGGCTCCAAAGCGAGGACGTAGAGAAGAGGAGACAGAGGGCAGCCCTGCCGGACCGAACGCTCGATCGCGAATGCCCTCGAACGCCTTCCGTTCACCTGCCTGAGGGTTGTGGTACATCATGCTAATCCATCTGCAGAACTCCGGTTCGAATCAAGCAGTCTCCAAAACAGTCGCCAAAAACCGATGGTCAACCCTATCGAAGGCCTTGGACTGATCGAAACTGATCAGCGCGGCTTCCGTGTCGTCTTCTATCCCCTCTAAGACCTCGCGAATCAAGTGCAGATTGTCCTGGATCGATCTTCCCTTCACAGCGAAGGTCTGCTCGGGGCCGATCAGATCGCTAATGACAAGCTGTAAACGATTCGCTAAGACCCGGGCCAAAATCTTTAACTCTGTGTTAAGCAGAGTTATGGGCCTGTAATCGTCTAAACCCTCCCAAATATGCCTCCCACCTTTCTTCAGCAATGTGATCACTCCCAGCCACCGCCTGGAAAAGTCTATCTTCTATAGATTTCGCCTCCTTGGTCCTATCTAAATTGAGCTGTCGACCGTACTTGGTGGCGAAATCTCTAATCCTATGTTTAAGAGAAACCCACCACCTATTCCCGGTAACCGCCCTCACTAACGCCCGCTTGATTAGGGATTCTAGCCGTTCCTGGAAGTCCCGTACTCCAGTAAGGAGGTATTGAACTTCCAATAGCCAGCTAGACTAGGCCTATTAGCTAACCGCAGACTGACCCTAACAAGTTTACGGTCAGTCCACGCTATCAAGTGGAACGTAGGACAACTAACGAAATCGATGTCAGCTCTTCTCACTAACACTCTGTCCAAGTAGGAACCTACTTTGGCCGAGGGCGATCTATCTAGCCACGTCCACATCTCCTGCCCTGCGTGATCCAGACGAAGTCATGACGAGTCATAAGGCCGACAAGTCTGCTTTCACACCTTCCCAACTAACTAGCTCCCCGCCTGACCTTATCTATCTTGGGGTCAAGGGTCGCATTCCAATCACCCATTAAGACTAGCCGCTTCGTATCGTCTAGGAACGGCGCCAACCGACGAAAAAAGAAAATCCTCTCCGCAGCGATATTGGACGCATAAACTGCGACCAGACGGAAGTTGAAGCTTTTAACGGCAACATCGGCTACAACCAGTCGGCCCCCGTCACTTGCAAAAACAACGTCAGCATCAGCATCACGGCTGCGTCCAACTAGCAAGGAGACCCCCGCGCGGGTGCGGCTGCTGTATGCGGAGAAAACGTTAAAATCGCTTTCCAGCACCCGACAGTCCGCACTGCAAGTGAAGTGGGTCTCTTGCACCGCAGCGAGAAATACTCTAAGGTTCTTGAGTTCACCAAGCAAGCGCGCACACTTGTTTGAACCCCTCAGTCCTCTCGCATTCAACGTGGCAAGGTTTAGAGCCACCAGTCCCACTTACCTTATTCACTGGCGATTACGGACCGGAAATCCTTCGGGGTGAGGATGCCGACGGCCTGACGCTGGGAACCGGTGCTGAGTTCAGTGGTAACTCGGTCGTCCCTGGTAATTCCTCCGATATCGAAAGGGAACCGCAGCTTTGGGTACCTGTAAAGAGAGGGGTAAACCAAAATAGGGACCCACCCAGAGCAATATGGTATACATTTTTTAAGAGAGGAGTGCTCTAATTCCGCCTAATTCATGCCCGTATCAGACTGACAGACCGCACTTAGGAACTTCCACACGCCCTTGGTACGGTCGCCAGCTGACCGTACAAAAGTGGTCACCATGGCTGCACTCCGAAAATTTGCTGGATTAGAAACCTTTAGATCATGAATTTTTTCGAGGCTTAACAGCGGCTTTAGTGCCTTTCAAAGCTGGAAGTCCCCGACAGCTTCCAGCTCTACAGAGCACAAAGCCGCTGCCTGCTGTATTTGTTTGATAGACAGTTCTCCCTCCTGTCGACTCGGTTTTTTTCCAGCAGGAGGGTCATTTTTGGGGGGGTGTAGTAGGAATAGCAGGAAACAGTTCATAAGATTAGAATTCAGAGGGGCTAAGTGAGGGGAGGGATGAAGTTCGAGCAAGGCTCGAGGGTTGCGCCCTTTCCGCTGATTGTGATCTAGGGAGGAGGATTTTGTATGGGCGGCGCTGGAGAAATTGCTCTTGTTGGGGGGAAAGAGTGTCCATTTGTTGGGGAGGTGATTGTAGTAGAATTTCTTGAGGGGGAAATGGTGGTGGAGATAGTGATGGAGGTGGAGGAGGTGGCTGTGGTTGTGTCTGAGAGGAGGGGCCTGCTTTAGGATGAGATTTTTTAGGGCACTTTTTTTTGCAGCCCCTTCCCCGTTGTCCCTTCTCCTCTTCAAGTTTGAACTAGTTTCCATAGGGGTTTGCTTTGCTGGTTGGTTTCCTCGTTTTGTCTTCTTTTTAGTTCTTTTGAATGTTGGTGATGCTGGGGATCCTGGTGTTGCTGGTGATGCTGGTACTGCTGGTGATTCTGGTGTTACTGGTGGTGCCGGTGTTGCTGGTGACACTGGTATTGCTGATGTTCCTGGTTTTGTGGCTGATGTTGACGTTTGAGATGATGGAGCCTTTGTTTGTTTCTGAGGAGGAGAAGTAGAACTTGTTTCCCCTTTCGGGGTCCCCTTTTTCCTTCGGGTCACCTCGGTCTAGCCATCATGGTCACTTGTTTTGGGCTGGACCTGATCCGGGCCCTAAGCCTCCGCCTGCTTGCTGATGGTGGTGATGGTTGCTGTATTCTCGGTGCTTTCTGTTTTCTGGAAACAAAACATGGCTATGTGCCCAATCTGCTTGCACGCCTAGCATCTGGGGCATCTTCCGTCTACCACCAACAACATTTGCCGGTCCCCGCTGATTAGGGTCTCGGTGGTGGCTTTAAAGCCATTCCTCGTCAGGCACAGGAACTCCTCTACTTTTCCATAGGCGCTTAGATAAGCGGCCAGAACCTCCTCAGTGATGTAGGCCGGGACGTTACACACCGTGACGCGGAGCCTACGGGTCCCCTTATACTCCGGCTGTAACCTGAAGTGCTTAGTGATAATATTGTTGGCTGCCGCCTTTGCCGCCTGTTCTTCTGTTGGAAGCAGGACATCCTCGAATGTTTCTTTTTTCAGCCCTACTAACCTTTTTGTCTTTAGGTCTGAAATAACCAGCGAGAGAATCCTGGGTGTAAGTTTCTCCGCGATTTCAGGGATGGGCAATATTTCATTACCTTTGAAATATTTGGCATATTTGCCGTCCCTGTCTTTCTCAAAATCGTCAGGGGTAGGGATTTTTGTGCTGGCTGGATCTGGCTGTCTTGGCTGTCTTTGTTGTCTTGGCTTTCGGCGGGGATCGGCAAAGAAGGCCAATTTGCCCCTATAAGGCTCTCCTGGGAGGGCTCCATCGGTGTATCCTTTTTGTCTTTGTTGTCTGTGTCTTTATTTGAGGCCGTAGAACCCTCCATGGCTGCGGTAGAAATAGCAGCCAGGAGGGTATAAAAAAAAAGAAACCTCCAACTGTTGCAAGAATGGAGGAGGGGTTCTACTGTCTACTGAATACAATAAGACAACACTGAAAAAGACCATCGTGAAAAATTAAAGAAAAAGCAGAACCCCTGAAAAATAAAAAACACAAAAAGACAAAAAGTCAAAGCAGGTAAAAAAATATAGTCCGACGACAAGGGGTTAAATTAAAGTCGGACAAGAAAAACAAGTGACAAGCAAAACAAGTCAAAAACAAGTACAACAAAAAGAAAGTCACTTGCAAAAAAAAAAGTTCAGGTAAGACGACTATTAAATCAAACAAAACAAGTCTTACCCGAAGTAACAAGTCTAACAAGCAGTAACAAGTGTAACAAGTAATCCAAAAAAAATACGCAGTAACGTTAATAATAGAGGTGTCTCACTCGTAGGCTGATTCGTAAAGACTAAAATCTCGGTAGTGTATCCTGTCTCCACGTGAGTACTTGGCTCTCGATTAATAGAGAATTTGGAAGAGTCCATGAATGGGTAGGTAACGGTCCCATAACACTATCCAACTTAACAGACTACAAAACTTTCTCCCCACACTGTCTGTCTGTCTGTCTGTCTCTCTCTCTTTCTCTCTCTCTCTCTCTCTCTCTCTCTCTAGTGTACCTTGATGACAGGAATTGAGCAACAAAAGTATTTCTTTGCAAGTATTTATAATGAAATAGAATTTTATAAGAATTACTCCAACAAATCTGAAAAATGTTTCTCTCAAAACTAACAGTGAATATTTGGCAAAATATATTATCCTCATATATCTATGCATTTGCATATTCTTGCGGGATGTTTTTTGACTCACAGGTGATTGACTGACATGTATTCTTAAATCTCAAGCACTGCCCTAACATTCTTGCTGACTCCAGCATTCCATTAATTTGGACCAGTCCTCAAATCTTCTTTAGTCTTATTTCCATACTATTTTAGGAAAACTCCAAGTGCGCCAGTTATTATAAGATAATGACTCTCAAGTTTTAACATTCCTCCAATTCTCAGGCAAGGTTTGGGTTGTACTTTTTTATTGTTTTATTTATCTTCAGGTTGTGGTTAGCTGAAACAGCTATGTCAACCATCCATCTAGTTCTTTTTTTTTTCATTAGATTTCTATTGTTCATTTTTTAAAAGATTTTTTTTCATTTTCACGAGATATTTTTACTTGCATTTGTTCTTTTATTTCTTCCAGCTTTACAGAGTTGCATTCAAGTAGCAACAGTCATTTGCATTTTATTCTCTAGATTATCAAATACCAATCAATTTAGTAGCATCTGTTGTTATGTACATCAATAGTAATCTACATTCTTCTTAATTGAATTCAATTCTCATATCTTGTTTGTTGTATGTCATAGTTTAAACCAGATTTTTCTTTGCAACAGGTAATCATAGAAAGTAATTTCTTTGTAGAAACAGTTCTTTTCTTCAATAACTGATTAAACAAAAATAGAAATGATGCTTAAGTGAACTATTTATGACTGCCAGATTTCTTTTTAAAACATTTCTGTATATATGAACATAAATTATAAATCTATTAAATGTATAATGCTTAAATTATCAGTTTGACAAACTGTTTGTAACAAATATTTTTCATATGTCAATTACTTTTTATAATTTGGAAGTCATCTACAGTTTTATCAGTAGATTATATTTGTCATCATCCTCATATAAGCATTAGCAATTTGTTGATGGTGTGACGGTGCATAAATATCTATCTCATGACGAGAGTTTATTTTACGCACATGTGACGTCGGGGCAATCTGGCACTTAACCCCTCGCAAAATAAGTCCTAGTCAAGACTCCTGTTTCGAGCATAAGGTAACTGGCAAATAATGTGGGGGTTAATTTGGGGCTAGACTCAGCCCGACGCTGGCCAGGGGGGTTCCAATTTCATTTTACATACACCACCAAGTCATTCGTTTTCCTACCCCCTCGGATAACGGAAAAACATGGACTTCTAGGTTATGATAAAATATTATTCACTGTCGTCGGAAATTCCAATTCCCCGTATAATGTTTTTAAGGCGAATAAGACATTTAGCGAGAATAAATTAACGCGAATGAAACTGAAAAAGATATGTGCAAAAGAAGACAATTCGACAGATAAACAACATAACGAATATATTTCAACATAAGGGAACATTTAAACTATAACAAAATTTTGATAGGTGAGGACCAAACAAATATTTAAGGTGCCGGCTATATTACACCAGCAGACAGTCTTAGACACAAATGTCTTTCTCGACAGTCCTTTTCTTCTTTTCTTTCCTTCTTTCTTTCTTTTCTTTTCTGGATGCATATAATTCTTTATATTTTCTTTCTTTAACTTGAGAGAGTGCATATAATTTCAATATTTAGAAAGGGTAGAAGGAAAAACAGTTTCAAGTTGTACTTAGCTGTTTAAAGGGTTTACTTCTTAGATTCCTTTCTTTTACGGGCGAGCGGCATTCTATAGAATCTGGCTGAAGGCGATTCTGTTATCTTCTGTCCAAAGATTCTGTTCCACTCTTTCCCCGGAGTTTTGACTACAGTTTCAACACATCTCATCACGCTGACTGCAGTCCAAGAACTGAAAATCCATTTCCCAATTTCCTCTGACAAAAAGACCCTGCTTTCGGCGCTAAATGCTTTGGCCAATCATTTGGCTCCTTCCTCCTCCTCCACCTCACCCGGTCGTGCTACTCAATGACCTACATTCCCTTCTTCGTCCAACCAACTTGGGGTTATGGAGTGCAGATAGCTTTGTTTGACCTTATTCCAACTGCCTCAGCGGTCAGTCGCTATGCTTGTTTGTTCAAACACAGAAGGAGAAGGGAAATCATATCTTACTTCTCCTCTCTCAGGGGCATACCACATCACAATGGGAAATTGCTAAATCATAATCTGTATTTGCATTCATTCAAAATGTTATTGTAAATGTGTATAAATCCAAATTGATTAAAAATATGTCAGTTCAAATTACTGACAGTTCTTTTAGAAGAATTACTAATCTTAAATGAGTTCATTTCTTTTATTGCATTTCCATTTTAAATGTTTGTTCACAATCATTTTCAAAAACTTTATCATATATTCATATCTGGAAATAATTTGAGATACTTGATGGTTTATTAAAATTGAATTTCTTATCTGAATGCATTTCATTGATACTTCTCTATTTAACGATCTTACTAATGGAGTTTTTATCTAGAAAACATTTGAAAATTGTTTGATCGAACCAAATTAACAAAGGATAAAGTGCAATTGTTGAGATGAATATAACTAATGAGTATGCCAGACAAATGTCATCACTTTCAACAAAGAACTCAAAGTTATCCATGAAGAAGCATAACATTAGCAAAATGATTGATTGTCATCTCATTCACTTTAAAATCAATATTACATATAGATACAAAAATAGTTTTATTTGCCTCCTGATTTGTTGTAATTTGATACTCTTTCAGTGATTTTCAGATAAAAAAAAACTATTCCTCTAATCTTATTTTTTCAGTATTATTGACCAATTCATTGACCCATTCAACACTGATGCAAAAAACCTGAATCTACATTTAGGAAACTAGAATTTATTTGCTGCTATATATTTTACAAAACTTGAATTAACAACTAAAAAGAATATATTCAAAATCTTTTTAGATTTTGTTTTCAAAAGAATCAAGGTAAATTGAAAAACATTTCTCTTCTCTGTTTATGATTTGCTTGGTAACTAAGGTATTTACATATTTTCACTGATGCCACTGTTTAGTTCAAATTCAGATGCAAACCCAGATTTTGTACAACAATTTTCAATTTAGATATGTAAATGATTGGAATGACACCATCTCCTTTTCACTTCAATTTGATCCTTGTAACCAAAGTATATGTCTATAAATACACATGTAAATGTTCTGAAAGTTTGAAAAACTTATATTTCTTATTTTCATAACTTAAACAAAACGCAATTGCTATTTGGTTCTGATTTTTACGTCTTTTGTGACTAATAAATGTGTCATAAAATTAGAGCATACTTTCAAAATTGCTATCACTCTTCCACTGGCTTTTTGTCTCAAGAATATGCAATCTTGCTGTTTATGAATATCAATAGAAAATGCTATAAGAATACTTTCATTATAAGAACTTGTTCAAAATTTTGTCAAAAGTAGGTAACTAGAATTTGACGTAAATCATTTACTTCAAATTCTAGTTACCTACTTTTGACAAAAGGAACTTAAAATTTTGACAAAAGGAACTTAAAATTTTGACAGGGAACTTAAAATTCAGGTTTTTGCATGGTCTATGTCTTTATTGATATTCACACTGATTATACTGTTGAGTTCACCAATTATAAGTTCTTTTCCTCCTAAAATATAAAATGTTTCTGGTTATCTTCACACTAAACTTGACGGAAAGACATGAAAAAATTCCTATTAATTTTTTTCCAGACATTTAAGAAGTACTTTGTAATTTTTCATGAATACATTCCGTCTGAATTTCTGTGATGAAGCATTATCATTACTGATCATTGATGTTCATAAAGTACTTGTGTTCAAATCTTTCATTTATTTATGTCTAACATGTATATCATTGTTAAAATCTAATATCAGAAATATTTTCATCATGATATAACATCTGAATAGACAACATTGCTTGTGATGTTTGTCTTCTTTTTTTGGGGGGGGTCTATTAGTCTTTCCAGCTTTCCTCATGGCCATATAGGGTCACTCTGTAAGTTGACAGCAACCTGGAATAGACTTTGATTTTGTGTTTTGTTTGCATATCATTGTGATATATTTGTAAATACATTTGACACCATTGAGTGGATTAACAATCTCCATATTGGTGTGGCTGTTGTATTTGAAAGACAGGAGAGGATTATAAGATAAAACCCTGGAATTGTTCACTCATTGCAGGTGTTTTCTTCTTTGTTCTTCGGCACACCTTCAGATATATAAGAAAGTCCATATATAATAAAGGGTTTCTTATATATGGTCAACCATCAAAACACAGGATTGGCAGTTCATGCTCTCACATGAACTGAATGTTGTTTTTGGTCATAATCATGTAAAGTTCAGAGATATTTTCATGCACCATTTGATCAGCATCATGTTGTTTTTATGGCTTGACTCAATATTTATGAATGCACAAAATATGGCTGTCCTCAATTTAGGTTCTCTTTCAAAGCACAATGTTGATTAACCCTTCTCTGCAGGAAGTATTTTGTGAAATACTTCAATATACCTTTAGTTGAAAGCTAAGTGAATTAATATCAAGCCTTACCAGGGAAAAGTGATTGCTTCATTTTTTGCAAACATAGGTTGCAGGTGAAACTCAGAAAAAAGGCTAGATTTGCATGCTATTAGATTGCTGAAAATAGGATTACTTTATGACCAAAAGAGTCATATTTAGTTTCATCAAGCCCAGGCAAAGAGCTTTGCTATACTATACTGGCAACGAGGCTGATGTCAGAAATCAAATGAAGACAATATGATGCATGGCATGTTAATATTTATTTTATCAGCTAATAGTCACTAAATGAAATTACTCACTATAATTTACTGTCATTAGCCATTGTGTTTTAGTTAGGAAAGTTCAACGAGTAGATATGTGGATGTCATTTTATTCTGTACGTCTGACCACAAACATTTGTAGTGAGTATTTGATACTAAGAAGAGTTTGTCACAAACTCTGCAGGATTTCAGAGTTAGTTCTTACTCCTGTCAGATCTGGTAGGATACTAATGCTTTGATATGACTACTCTTACCTGAGATTATTTATTGCATTTATTGGAATCTCTAGTTGACAAATCCAAGTTGTCTCAAAACACCAGAAACTGAACCAGTATTGTTTTGTGTGCTAAAATATGAGTTATACAGCTAGCTGAACCAAGTGACCTTTGATGAGAACCTAACACCCTATCAACATAGGTACCATGATCTTAGTGTTCTAGATGAGTGTCTTTTATAGCCTAACCATGAAATAATACCTCCACCAGGCAGGCACTAGCAAGTATTACAGGAATTATATATGGGATATTCTTACTGAAGTTGCTGTTGATCAAAGCACTATGCATTAAACAAATCAGAAAATGCCTGTAGTAGCACAATTACTACCATGACCTAATCCAAGTAAATTATGGTCATCTATCTACATTGATTATGTGTGTCTGTTGATGGAGCAGATGTTTTATGTAATTGATTACTTCTATTACAAATGGAAGGGCATTTACTGAATAAAATCACTGAATGGAAGTCAAAGAGTGGCCTAGTTACATATGTGTTTTTTTTTTAAAAAAAAGGATTTTCAGAAGTACATCAAACATGTGTTTTCATTCATCCATTAATAGTTTGGCAGAAAGAGTCGTGAGGTATTTAAGAATTGTATAAAAGCATTCTCTAAGAACATCAATACTCAATTATCCAGATTTTTGTTAGTGTAGCAAAAGTCTCCTCATATATTGACTAGTTATTCCCCAGAAGAAATGCTAATTAATTAGAAGTTATCTGCTCAGTTTAACTGGATCGTTCCTAATCCCACTTCTTAGGTGAGATAGAAGTAGCTGTAACAGAAATGAAGTTACTGTCAATATGACTGTGAACAAAAGTGCCAACAAAAAATCATGGTTGGGATATTACATAAAAGAAATTCTCAGTGGTTACCAGAGTGACAAATTTGGCCCTATGGGATATGACTATATTTTGATTGGTCTGTCAAACACCATATACATGGATCATTAAATAAGTTTCCAGACTTTTTTCGTATGGGTGTTATATTTTGACCTTCGACCCAGCCCCAAAATGCTATTCCAAGGGATACACCGGAAGGAAGTGACACATTCCAATGGCCAGTAATCGAAAGAGATCGCGTGGGCGGATTAAGGCTTATGATATGGGACAAGGTGAAGGTCCCATTGTTCCACTACAGTGATGCACTGGAAGAGAGTAACCTCTGAACTACATGACAGTTATTTCCGCTTGATGACGATTTAACATTCGATTTCAAAGATCCAGTGGGCGATCGTGTGGGCGTTGAGTTATTATCTAATTCAGTTGAGTTTGGGTCCCAGAGCAGTTGCCAGTAGAATTCCAGACAGATAGAGACAGATGTGGTAGGGAAGGCCACACCCGACCGAGGGGGTCCTCGGAAAACCCCCGATGGAGTGGACCCCAACATCAGGAGAACAAGAAAGACACAACGTGACGGTCATAACAGTGGGGTCAAAATATGAAGTTTATGTTCGGTCTCCAGCACCCTCTCACATGCAACCCTTGAACAACCCTTTCGAAATCTTACAAATAAAGTGAGATGTAACTATAATTGTAAAGAAGTCTTCCTACGTTATCCTTCATGCATCTGTCTTTGTCGTTGTGTCGTTGTGAATTATTCTACATATATATGTGCACGTATGTAGATGTGAATCTACATATGTGACTATATAACATGGGCACTTTTATTGATAGTAAATGCATGAAACTCTAGTCTCCTTCGAAGTAATCACCTCTGTCTGCAATGCACTTGTTGTACCGTTCCAACAACTTCTGGAAGGCCCCATGGAAGTCCTCTTGTGTGAGCTTGTCAATGACCTTCATCACACCCTCTTTCATCTCCTCAATTGTCTCATAACGACAGCCTCTGAAAAAAGGAAATCTGGGTATGCGCAGATTTTTCTACAGGATTGAACGCTGCACTCAAGGATTACCACTCTCCACTCCACAGCCCAGAAGAGGTTTTTAATAAATTAACTGGAGGAAAAGTCTTTTCAAAAATTGACTTAAGCGAGGCCTACCTCCAGATTCCAGTAGAAGAAAATAGCTCTAAACTACTCAGTATTAACGCACACGGAGGGCTGTACAAATTTGACAGACTAGTTTTTGGAATAAAAGTCGCACCGGCTATCTTCCAACAGGTGATGAACACCATGCTGGGCGGCTTTGACTTCACTTTCGCTTATCTTGATGATGTTGTAATTAGTGGTAAAACGAAGGAGCTACACAGAGAACATCTAAACAAGGTTTTCACACAAATACGGGAATTTGGGTTCAAGGTAAAGGAAGCAAAATAGTATTTCTGTATGAACAAAATCAAATATCTGGGACATATCATTGACAAAGACGGGAGACGTCCCGACCCCGAAAGAGCTACAGCTATCAAGGATATTCCCGCCCCTGATAATGTTACGACATTACAGAGCTTCCTTGGACTTGCAAACTACTACCAAAGTTTCATTAAAAAAATTGTACGATCTCCGCGACCCCCTAAACGAACTACTAAAAAAGGATAAAAAGTGGAGATGGACGCCCAAATGTCAAACAGCATTAGACCAAATTAAAAAGGCATTAACATCTGATCTTTTTCTCACGCACTATGACCCCAAACTGGAAATTATAGTCGCAAGCGATGCCAGCTCATATGGGGTTGGTTCGTGTATCCTACATAAAATGCCCGATGGGACAAAAAAGCCAAAAGTCCACGGATCAAGAACTCTTCTTCCAACTAAAAAGCATTATTCCCTGACTGAAAAGGAGGCCTTGGGAATAATATTTGCAGTGACAAAATTTCACTGATACTTGCATGGCAGATTCTTTACTCTACAAACAGACCACAAGCCCCTAATAACCATTTTCGGATCAAAAAAGGGTCTACCAATTTATACTGCCTATAGGCTATTAAGATGGGGGAACGATTTTACTGAACTACAATTTTAAAATCGAATACCTCCCGTCAAAACAGATTAGCTCTGCAGATGGACTATCTAGGTTAGTACCGAAGTATAGTGAACCCTTCGAGGACACAATAATAGCAGCATTACGAACAGACTGTGAAATTAAAAACATGATAGCCAACACCATCAAAGAACTGCCTGTGACGCTACTCAAGATAAAAAGCGAAGCTATGAACGACAACTTTATTACTAATATTAACCTGAAAATCACAGCAAAAAACGAAAAAGTACCAGAAGTATTTTCATTATGTGAAAGGGTCGTAATACCAAAGTAATTGCAAAAAAGAATTTTAAGAGATTTCCTCACGGGACACCCGGGAATAAATAGAATGAAGAGTCTCATGAGAAGCTATGTTTATTGGCTGAAGATAGATAACGACATTACGGATATGATCGAAAAATATAAAGGCTGTGCCTTAGCGACAAAAGCACCCCCCACTACTTTCAAAACTTGGCCAAAAACAGATCGACCTTGGTCGAGGATACATGTTGATTTTGTGGGTCCCCTGGAAGATTTCCACTACCTAATTTTAGTGGAGAGTTACTCTAAATGGCCTGAGGTTCTCAGATGCAGAAGACCTACTACGGTGACAACTATTGGGTTCCTACATGAACTGTTTGCGTGGTTCGGTGTAGTAGATTGTGTGGTCAGTGACAACGGAAGCCAATTCACATCGGTCGAATTCAAGAAGTTCAGCGAAATCTTCCAAATAAAGCATATAACCACACCGCAATATCACCCAAGATCAAATGGCCAGGCTGAACGTTTTGTAGACACGTTAAAGCGAGCAATCAAAAAAGCATCAGGTACCCCGACGGACAAGGCACTACAGCAATTTCTGCTGGTATACAGAATCACACCCATTCTCAATACACCACTGACAGTCTCACCAGCCGAGACGATGTTTGCCAGAAAGATAAGATCCGTCTTCGATAAGCTACTACCGAAACAAAATAAGCTACGAAAGAAAACATTAGCGCCTAAAAAAAGGTTCAACTCGGGAGAAAAAATTTACTTTAAAAAATATCAAACTAACACGTCCTGTTGGGAACGTGGAATAATTAAAAAAAGAATTGGTGATATGGTGTACATTGTAGAAGGACCCAAATACACACATAAGAGACACCAGAACCAGTTACAGAAACGCCGTTTGAACGACTCCAATGACGTACCACAAACAGAAGAAGAGCCAATAGACACAATTTTCAACATGTTCGATTTAGAACCTCCCCAATCAACACCTGAAATACAGCGGTCAGGGAGAAAAAGGAAATTCTCCGACCCGTTGGTGATCGATCCAAAAAGAAAAAAATATTAACACTTTCACGAAGTAAAAGGCTAGGGGAGGGGTGTTGTGGGAGCCTTACCCATCTTACCATAATGGACTCTTCTCACCGTTATTAGTACTAGAAATTTCGCTGCCAGAGGGCAGATCAATATCGGTGTTATACGAACAGTACGAGACTTCTTACCTTTTCTATGTAACTCTATCTTTCTTGTGTAATATAATCTGTTATAAAAAATCCATGTTTGTGTTTTCATTAGTGACCCTTTCCGGGACCACTACAATAACCAAAAAAGTTGCAATACAGCTGTAAAGAAACAATTATGTCACCCAAAAATAAAGATGCAACAATTCTGTAACTATAGAAAAAAGATACAACGACTGTGTAATAGAAAAAAGACGCAATGCTGCTTAAACGAAAAATAAAGATGCTACAGTTTGTAATCCAAAAATAAAGATACAACAATTCTATTACGAAAAAGAAAATATAACATCTGTGTAACCAAAAATAATGATGCAACAACGTTGTATTAGAAAACAGGTGCAACACACCTGTAATGAAAAATAAAGATGCAACAGTTCTGTAACCTAAAAATAAAGATACATTATCTTTGCAACCTAAAAAAGAAAGATGCAACAACTATAATCAAAAATTCAGATGAAATATTTTTGTATTAAAAAAATTATGCAACCCCCCCCCAAAAAAAAGATTCACCAACTCGATAACCAAAAAGGCTACTGGGACAAAAAACAAAAATGCGGATAGGGGCATGGTGAGGAAGAGGTAACATGAATTACAGTGCTGATAGGAATTTCCAAGATCTTCAAAAAACATGAGGCTAGAGCGAGGTTAGGGTCCAAAAAAGAATAGGGGTTGGAAAGATCTTGGAAGCAAACAAATATATGACAGAGATAATGAATGACTCACAACATACTGCTAACTAGGGACAAGTGGGAGACAAAAATTACCAACTTACTTGGAATGGGGTCCCGAAGGACCCGGACCGTAGTCACCATGTGCAAGAGGAGGAGGGAAGGATGACGCCAACGTATGCCCAGGTCTGCTGCATAAACCCACTTTTTATCGAATGTTATGCGGTCCAAACGTTTTCTATTGCGTCTAATTTTGACCCGAAGCTGAAGCCTAAAGAATAAAACCAGATCACGATGAGAAAAGTTTGCATTGTCATACAATCCCTTCTTTCGCGGACAAATGGTGCTTCGCCCTTAATCTTACGTCGACTTTAAGGTTTTGGGTCTGGCTTGAGGTGAGGAAAGGTATCACTCGCCTTTCGTTTCCACACCGTGTCCTTCGACAATAATCGACCCAAGTAAGTCAGTCTTTCAGCGAACCTGTGGTTCTCCAAATCAGGCATACCCAAACCTCCATTACACGGACGTTGACAGCAGACCTGTCAACGGACCATCGACTTTCGGCCTCGCCAAAGTAATTTGGAGAGGGATCGTTGCAACGCCAGCCGATGATTCTTAGGAAGTGGAAGTACATACAAGCTATTACAGATCAAGGAGAATACGTACACCTTCGAAGTCAGGTACCAACCTGGACATCTACCATAGCCTTTACTTCCGACCAATTTTGCTTCAGTTCGAGGCCGGGCCCGAACCATGCCCCGAGGATGCAGATGGGTCTGTCGTTACAGCGGAAAGGTCCTGAAAAGGGAATGCCACCCCTACAGACTCTCAACCGCAGACCTTCGCTCTTATAAAAATAGATCTTAGCTCCTAATATCGGTTCGTACATCGCAACCGCCTTCTTCACAGCCTTTATATTCAAGCGGTGGGACACAAAGACAGTGATATCATCAGCGAATGCAAACATCGTCGCTATAAGAGGGACAGCAAAAGGGATACCACGCAGAGCCGGATTTACTACTTCATCCCTAAGCTAACGGAGCAGGGACTCCAAAGCGAGGACTTAGAGAAGAGGAGACAGGAGGCAACCCTGCCGAACCGACCGCTCGATCACGAATGCCCTCGAACGCTTCCCGTTCACCTACACCACCACCTGCAGGTTGTGGTACATTATGCTGATTCACTTGCCCATCCGGGGACTTGACAGAACCGATATCTCGAAAGGGAAACCTTTGCATCTCAATAGCAAATGAAACAATAGCAAAATCCTCAGCTTCAAATAAACAGCATTCCTTGGTTTAACGGTGACTGCAGAACAGCTATCCGCATACATAATTTTAAAAAGAAACAACTACAAATAACCTCAACACTTTCAAACTTCTCTGCGCAAAAACAAGAAAAATCATAAAGGAAGCCAAGAAAAAAAATTGGCAAGACTATGCCAACAAACTTGGTTCCTCTACCAGAACAAACACTATCTGGACGATGATGAGGAAAATATCCAGGAAAAGCCAACCAACTGCTCTCAAACACCTCACGAAAAACACAACGGGAGCAACTACCAAGAAAGGCATAACAAACACATTAGCTGAGACGCTTTCAACAAATTCTTCCCTCGACAACTCCAATCCACATTTCCTTACTTTCAGAGGAACAAAAACTCATTTTCAAGTCCAATAGTTCTGAAAAATTCAACCAACCTTTTACCCCAGCTGAACTTCAAGAAGCTATCGAAACATTACACAACACAGCAATCTGCCCAGATGAAATCCATTATCAATTTCTAAAACATCTACCAAAAAATTCACTCGACTACCTTCTGGCAATATTTAATGATATCTGGATAAACAGTAAATTCCCATAATCATGGAAAATAGCAACAATCATCCCTATACCTAAGTCAGAGAGAGATGGCTCAAATCCAGCTAACTACCGCCCAATAGCACTAACTAGCTGCCTCTGCAAAACTATGGAGTGTATGGTCAACAAAAGATTGGTCTGTTTTCTCAACAAACTTATCACCAATTCTCAATGTAGATTCAGAAAGCAGATATCAACAATCGATCATGTGGTCAAATTGGAAACCTCCATATGAGAGGCCAACATCCAAAAACAACACCTTATGGCAGTCTTCTCTGATCTGGAGAAGGCTTATGAGACCACCTAGAAGTTCAGAATAAAGATCTGCATAGCATGTGACTGCGAGGCAGATTGCCCAACTTTTCTCTCGGACAGGAATTCTGAGTCTGAGTTGGATCAACTTTTTCTAATCTCCACAAGAGATTATTTTATCCGTGACACTGTTCAATATAAATATAAACAGCATTACAAAGTGTTTTACTACTGATATTGAGGATTACCTCTATGTTGGGCATCACTTCCAGAACAAAATATACGAGAACTGCCGAGCATCAACTGTAACAATGCATCCAGAAAATTACTCATTGAGCAAACACAAACGGTTTCAGAATCTCTAAAAGCAAAACACGATGCTTACATTTCTGTCAACTGAGAAAAATACATAATGAATCACTCATCAAACTCGAAAATACAGAAATTCCTGTCGTAAATGAATATAAATTCCTTGGGTTTATATTCAGCAGGAAATTAACATTCATCCCTCAAATAAAATATTTAAAAAACAAATCCACCCAAGCCCAACAACTTCTGCGAGTAGTCACCCACATAGAATGGGGAGCTAACCGACAAACGTTCCTTAAATTATACAGATCCTTTATACGCTCAAAACTACATTATACAATTTTTATCAACAGATCAGTCGGGATTTCCTACCTTAAACAGCTCGAACCTATACACGATGAAGGCCTAAGACAGATCTGAGGAGCTTTCAGAACTTCTCCAGTTAACAGCCTATATGCTGAGGTCCATGAAGCACCCCTACAACTCAGATGTGAAAAACTGGCACTCCAATACAACACAAAACTAAAATCTTGCCCATTCAACCAAACTTATGACTGTATCCTCAAATTCATATACGGGCAACTCTTTGAAAAAAAGAAAAATCTATAAAACTTTTTGGCCTTTGGATGAAGTCTACTCTCAAAGAATCCAATATCTCTCTAAATTATATACGTTAAAGCATCCGACCTCAAACATTAACTAGAATCATTAAAACCCGAAGTGATCTTTGAGCTGAATGAACTGCCTAAAACAAAAACCAATCCCAATACTTATCAGGAGAAATTTCACCATATTCTCCAACATCATTCCGACCACCTATATGTCTTTATGGATGGCTCCAAGGACAATAAAAAATGGCTTGCACAACTGTTTTAAATAAAACAATTGTCAGGAAAGCTCTTCCAACGGAAATCCCCATCTTCACAACAGAAGACCGTGCAATATACCTAGCTCTCGACATCATCTCGAAAAGTAAAGATAAGAAATTTATCATATTCTCAAATTCACTCTCGGTTTTACGATCATTAAGTTTTATTAAACTTGAGATTCCTCTAATTATTAAACTGTTGAGTAGACTAGACTCAATTTTCAATAGTAAAGAAATAATTATATGCTGGATCCCAAGCCACATTAGAGTGAGAGGAAATAAAAGAGCAAACTCGGTTGCAAAAACGGTCTTAGATGTGACCCCTGGACAAATTCAGGATTACATATAATGACCTGAAACCCCAAATCAATAAACTCCTTCACACAAAATGGCAACAACACTGGAATGATAACATCCACAATAAACTCTCCCAGATTCAGCTCACTTTTGGAGAATGTAGACCAGCTTCTAGAAAATCAAGAAAAGAACAAGTCATAATATCTCGATTGCGCATTGGTTATACAAGGTTCACATTCTTTCATACTTAAACAAGTGTTTGACATGTCAAAACGCCACATACCATTAAACACATTCTCATAGAATGTAGAGCTTTCGTTCTCATCAGAAAGCGATTTTTCAAGGTGAATAGCTAGAGAGATCTGTTTGAAAACGTGAAAATGGAAGACGTTCTATCCTTCTTGAGAGAAACAAGATTATACCAAAAATATCATGAATTGAAATCATTTAATACTCTGAAAACAAATAAAATCCAGCTTAAAGTTCTAATTCATTTTGAGTTACAGTAATATCATAAAGCTTAGTTTATAATAGAACAAAGTCAGGTTAAGTAAATAAAGCTTAGAAAAATTTTTTCGCTAATCTTCTTAGTAAAACCCTTCCTTGAAAATTAACATTAGAAACTTTGAATTTCACAAACATTACACTGATCATCTAATACTTTTGATAATCATTTTTTTAAATCACTTAGGAGCAATTGTTAAGGACATATAACTTACTTTGATACTTTTATGTTTTAAAACATACTCCAATGCAAGTAAGGGTATTATTCAAAGAAAAAATTAATATTTTTTAAATCTGATTCATGGCTGAAGATGCAAATTAAGTGTTTTCATTCATTGTCAGAAATAAATGTAAATAAATGTTAATAATGTGTTATTAAGACATTCATATATTTATATATATTCTACTGTTTTATCAGCTAAAATGTTTTAAGTAATCTTAGCTTAAAGTTGCTTATAATTTCAGTTTTGTCATTTGTATAATATATGTAAAATTGAAACACTCCTTCATTTGCGACGTAAGGAACTTAGGGATGAATTTTAATCAATTCGATAAAATATTAAGCAGTGAACAATCCACGTCAACATCTAGTAAATAACAACATGTCAAGCTATGAACTTATTAATCAACCTTTCCATACAAATGCTTTTAGAGTTATATTAACCATTGGTATGTAGTCTCAAAAATTTTAGTCAATTATTTTCTATAATTTTTCTTGCAATTTGCAAATTTACAGTACTCAAGTAATGAATTTGTCAACAATAATGCATGAATTAATCCATATTCTTTTAACATTCTATCTCTTTCTCTCTATCTCTCGCTATCTCTCTCTCTCTCTCTATCTTTCTCTCTCTCTCTCTCTCTATATATATATATATATATATATATATATATATAATAGCACAGATGAAATAAACATAATACAAGAGATCTTTCAAAATAATTCCGTCTTAATTTCACACAAGAAATCAATATTAACAATAAAATCCCATTTCTCAGTGTACTAATATACACAAACAATATTGACCGATTTACCATCTTCACCCCATTACCACCTACCAACTTTAATCCCTGCACCCTCAATTTCCATTGTGAACGCTCCTTTCGTTATAAAAAAAACAATCATAAAAACACTTATTTACAAAGCTAAACTACAATCCGCCTCTCGAACTATCTTCCTTAATTAACCTTTAGCCCTATTTTTTGTTGTTATTGTTAGGGAGGAAAAGTTGTAACGTGTTTGTGTGTTGGGTTGTTTCCTCGCTAAGTTTGTAAGGTAATAAAGGAAGGATGAAGAAGTAAGATGCCGAGAGTCGAAATGTTTTAGGAATAGTTTTTATTTGCAGCATGGAATATTTAGGTTGCTGTTTGTTCTGCATATCTCGTAGCGAGTAAGGAGACGAAATGGAGTTATGAGAAAGTTGAGAAAGCAGCGCGTATCTTTGGACCTACGAGGGATTGCGTTCGCTGTAGTTTAGCAAAAGTCTAGTTGGCCGTTGGAGGAAATAAACTTTGGAGTCAGCTTGAGTTTTGTGTGTCTGGTGATTGAGGGAGAGGCGTGCGTTGTCTCCGTTAAAGTGGCCCAGAGGTGAAATGAGAGCTAGGTGTCGAGAGCGGGATTAGGCATTGCATCGACATAGCCAATTTTGGGGGTGACATAAAGTTGTTCCTGTGTCTGGCGTGTTGAATGTATCTAATTCATATTCAACTGGGATTCCTTGGTCTAAAAGATGTAGACACAAGGAATCCATAAATTAGATAGGTTCCCTCATGTGTCGCTGCTGCTGCTGCTGCTGCTGCTGCTGCTGCTGCTGCTGCTGCTGCTGCTGCTGCTGCTGCTGCTATTGAAGAACGGCCAATGGGACGTCTGCACTGGACGGCGTTGTTCAGCCAAAGAGACTGTATTTGGCAGCTTACCCAATTTCCGCTGCCCGTAAGGGAGACTCGGGCTGAATAGAATAAGTCATCCTGATTGGGTGAAATTATGCGTCGAATTAAATTGCGCGCCAAACCAAAATACTTTCTGCTACAAACCTAAAAATATACAATAAACCCTTATCAATAATGGGTTTCCCAGCTATATTGTTGATACTGAAATTAATCATTTCATTAATAAAACGGAACAGCATAAGGTAGACAATACCCTAAACCATAAACATTTTCTGCAAAAACCAACTTCATAGTAATTATAAGATAGATGAACATATATTAAAACACTTATAAAAATGTTTTCCCACCTGATCCTATCAAAAAAATTTACTACAACAAAGTTAAGAGTTATTGGAAATAATTAGGTTGGAAGTTAAAATCTCCAACCTAATTATTTTTGATAACTCTTCCCTCTTCACTGAACTTGTCGATTGGACAAACGTCATAAATATGTTCAAATGTCCCTTGTGAGGTCCGAAAGCGCTCGGGACAATTTTAGTAAATTCATCCACCAATTTCGACTTGAAACCAAGACACTTATCAGGAAACTTGAAAGGATCTTAATAAAATTATAAAGACAAAATGTGTCTTTATTATTTAATCAAATATGCTTAAATGAAAGACTGCTACCCAACTATATATATATAACAGATAACCGTTCAATTGGCTACTGAGTAGAGTGTTCGCCGATGACCCAGGAAACCGGAGCTCAATCCCAGGTTGTGTCATACCAAAGACTCAAAAGATAGTACTTTGTGCTGCTTTGCTTAACACGCAGCATTATAAGGTGCGGATCAAGGGTAAAGTGAACTAATCCATGGAAAGGAGTAGCACCCTCCCCAACATCTGATGAAAAGGGAGCCTTTGGGTCGCCCACAACTATGGTTGTCAACGATATGAAGTGGACAAAGGTGTAAATGATTGAATAAAACATCGATCTACAGATGAATAATTTTTTTATTTCTTTAAATTGATTGAAAAATTTGCTAAAAAACAAATGTTACAAATTCTTTTACTATAAGAAAAGATGATATTTGTCTGAGCGTAAATATTTGCCAATATTTCTGTTATAAGAAAACTGAGATGATACATTCTCTGTTGTAGTTTGTGTTGTCTAAATCTGAGTTGATAAGTTTTGCTAGTGAAAGAGTTCTCGTGTGAGAATGTCGATATGTAGAGATAAAAATATATTTATGCCTTAAACTTGTAAGTGGCTGAAACTAAAATTTACTACTAGCAAGCTTAGGCTGTAGTAGCAGCTCTAATATTTATGTAAGCAAAAACATAGTCATTCTATTTAAGATAATTAAGTGATGTTGAAATGAATGCATTCTTAAAAGGAAAAGAATGTAGATTTTTTTCTCAAAAGAAGTTAATCGAAAATGTTTGAATAAGTACAGAATAAATGCGTACTTACAGAAGAAATACATATTTCTTCACTTATTTGTAAGACTTTGGTTGACTCAAAATTAGATAAAAAAGTTGATGATTTATTCGATGAGTCTAATTGGTTGAAAAATATATTTTTAACAATCCAGGATGGAAAAGACTTCTTAAATCATTTTGGGTTTTGATCCGTCAAAATTTTTGCTGCAAGTCAAATATCTTCTGCGAAATATCTCTAAGAGATTTAAAAGCAAGTGCATATATACCGATTGGTCAATCACTGCAATAATACCAATAGGAAAATTACAGCTTCTGAAACATTCTTTAGTGTGTAAATCGGGTGATTTCCCATAAATATCCACCCTCTGGATATATATACATATATCTATATATATATATAGATAGTTAGAGAAAGAGAGAGAGAGAGAAAGATAGAGATAGTTTTTCAATATTCACTTTCACAATCCCCTGCTGCTATTATACATCTTAAAAACATGTTTGCAAAATTCAGCATTCTCCCTACAGTCTTCAGTGAAAAATGTCCTGAATTCAAAGCAAATGAATTCAAAATATTTGCTGAGGAATGAGATTTCCAATAAGACACATTCAGTGTTCTTTATTGAGAATCCAATGATCTTGTGTAATGCAACATCCAAAACATCAAACACACTTTGGAGAAGGAAATAAAAAGCAACCCAGAACCATATCAAGCTATTCCTACCGAACAAACTACTCTACTTAATGATGCATCATCACCAGTAACACAACTTATAGGGAGAAATCTCCAAATGACTCTGCCTTATATCAAACATCTCTACTGATACAAACAAAAATTCTACCAATTAATTCTACTGAACTCAAACCTGGTGGTACAGTATGGATATACACAAAAATGAATGAGAGATGAAGAGAGAAGTGCTTAACAAACTAAAGAGCCCCTCATCATTACCATCCTGAATGCCATTTGCCAGACCATGATCTGAAAGCTCTGCTGCTTCATTGTGACAGACAAATTATCATACCCCAATGATACAAATGATTGACATCTAAACTCCCTTTTGGTTTTACTCTGTTGTAAGGAACAATTTAGTTAGTCAACAAATCCTCAAAAATGTGCATACATATTTGACACATATTTTTCACATAGTATGTAAAACAATTCTTCAATTACTCTAAGTTCAATGAATGTTTAATTTCCTTTGACTCTGTTAACCTGTTATAGGCATTGAAGTTAGAATTAGTCTTATCCTTTTCTAATCATAAAACATTGTTGATAAACATTGTCTCCATTTCATCCATTATCTTTTATTTAATAGTTACTCATTAAAAAAACTTTGATAGTCAACGTAAATCTATTTAGAAGTAGTTGAAAACTCGATACTGAATACATCATAAAAACCAATTTTTTCTTTGAATCTTCAAGTTACTTAGAATATTACAAATATATTTCATAATATAATTAGACAATATCATTAGTTTAGTTATGTAATAATATTTTTAATTCTGATGTTGACTTCATAACAATTTACCTACAATATTCAAAGCCACTAATTTCCAGACCATCCAATCTTGTACACTAACCATAACTAAAAAGAAAAAATCGATTATTTAAAAGAAAAATCAGCTATTTGGATGAAATGCCTGGAAGTTTTTATTTTATTTTTCATTATATATATATATATATATATATATTGAAAAGCAAAAGAAAAAAATAGAATGAAAATATTTGTCAAACTTGATAAATGAATAGATAAATAAATTAGTTTATCGAATCTAACATCGCTCTAAACGTTTTTCAAATTAATAATAGATTAGTGTTGTTTTATATATTTTTGTATTTTCTAAATGTGGAATATTGATATAATTTGTTTTCTTTGGTTTCCTTTCCAAACATTTATTCATTCATTTATTCCCTCATTACTTAATTTGGGCCTTGTTAAAAATTTACTTTTATTTATAACTGTTGTTATTCCTGTTGACTCATTAAGCAGTTTGTTGGCATACTTTCTTAGAAGGATTATTTTCAATAAAACCTGACTGCAAAAATAATTTTTCTTCTGTCTGAGGAATAAAACAAAAAATATTTTACCACAAAATCCAATCATATCATTAGCATGAAAATTCAATCGCTTTTTGGAGTTTCAACAAAAGGAAAAAATTACTTTAATTTGTGAATATTTAAAGTGATACTTTCATTTAATCACATCTAATCAAACTTTAGTTCATGAATAAATCTTACAAATTTATCAAATTTCAATTATTTTTAATCTTTGGGAAGTGAGGTAATAATGCTAAGAAGTTGGCAAAAAAAATCAATTGATTCAAGGGACTAGATATCAAAAAGTTACTCAGCAGTTAAATTTTTTGAGTCAACATCTGGTTGGTTGTATGTGCACATATATCACTCTCTAAGAAGTTATTAATTGCTAACCAACATTCAGTTAAGTCTTAGACAAAAAGTAAATTTCAACTGAGAGCCTCAAAAAAGTTATTGAATTGTAGCTGTTTAGAAGGTGAATACTTTATGGAGGCACAAGACAAGACAAAGGAGACTAAATAAAGTCTTTAGTGAGAGATGGAATAAGATTAAAGTTGGCTTTCTAAAGTAGATAGAATTTGATTTTGCAATATCAGCAGTAGCAGCACAATATAGAATTTCTCTTTTAATGGAGAGAGGGATTTTAGAATTTTGATTATATCACAGAAAATGATTCTAGGAGTACAGATTCAATGTATATCAAGAGCAAATAAAGTAATCAACAATATTTAGATTTCCAGAAATCACTTAAAAAATGAGCTCTATCATTAACCTGTGAGTTCATGAAAAAAAGATATTTTATCAATTATGAATATTAACATTGAACAATCTAAGTTAATCAGTTCTTATGAGATGCATTTTTCATGTGAAGAAAAATGAAAAATAGTCATGAATGAAAGCTACACAAAAATTCTACAAATGCCATGGGAACAATTTTTGTAATGATACTTGTAATAATTTAGATGCTTCAAATTCAGTAACTGACTTCAGTCTACAAAGATCTAAAGTCAAATGACAAAAGATCCAAAAACCTCTCTATTATTAGTTTGATAAGTTTGGAGTATCATTTCATGACTTTGAATAATCCCCTGGATTTTAGAACAAAATGATTATGTTCAATTCATAAATCAAAGCCAACTGTAAATTTTGTAATAATAAATGCACTAATATTATGAATATATCAGAAACAGGTTTGTTGAAACACCAGAAAACATATAGGGTGATATGAGTTTGATCTAATTAGATAGTTTCTAATATTTTTACTACTTCTCATCTCCAATACTGGAGAATAAAATTCTATATGGATCTTGTTCTCTAACAAATTCATTTTTAACAGGTTTGAATATTCTTGAATTGTATTGCATCATCTGCACTACTCTTGATGCTACTTTCATAATTTGTCTGTTGATGAATAGATGAGTTTTCCATCTATTAATATTTTATGTTTAATAAAGAAGATTCCATGTAAACTGCAGGTGACCAACTAGTCAACAGCGATAAAGACTACAAATATTACATTGTCTTTCCTGGTTTTAAGTTTCTTGTATTCTAAGCAGAAACAAAAAATGTATATTTTTACTTTCATACCAATAATCTTATTTACTCAACTGGTCTGGCAGTGAATACTGGATGCTTTATTCATAGGTGTGTGACCTGTTGACATTTCAGAAATAACAGACTTCTCCATCTGGAGTTATGAAAATGTTGATTATCATGCTGAGTATGATTATAAGTCCCAACCAAACTTAATGAAAGGACAAAACTTTTTTTATATGAGAGCAAACCTTTTTTCTTGACATTCTCTTAAGTCAATCAGTATTAAAAAGTTATTCTCTTTCCTTTATGTTGACCAATGTACTCAAAATAGAGACTAGGTTTAATCCTATGATTTCAAATACTAATAGATTTTCTTCTCTTCAACCACTTTCACTCTCATGTCCTTGAAATAACCAACCAGTTGATTGTCTTTCATTAGTTTGGAGTCAGAATAACATTTCTCACTACTTTGGTTTGGTGGATTTTCTGTTTAAATTGTACTCATACTCTATTTTCACATTTTGTTACATTATGTCATGGTGTCATGGTGTGTCACGCAGTTTAAGATTTTTAAAATCAGTTTTTCTTTGTGGTTCTCCACTTAAAGGTATTTGGTATTAGAAATAAGAAGATGGAAGAAAATTCAACTTTTGATAAAATAGTTCTAAAACCCAATCAGCTTGCAAAAAAATTTAATAAATTAATGGATAAATGAATGGGCCACAGATAAGGAATTTTAAGTGCCAGTCAATGAAGAAATGGATAAAGAAATCAGCCTGCATACAGATAAAATAAATGACCAAAAGCTCCTAACAGATTGGTTACCTTACTTCAAGAGGTATTTAAAGGTTATAAAGCTGGTCAGGTTAGGGGATAGGGTTTTTAGGTGTTGGTCAGAGTTAGGTAGAAAAGTCTGAAAAAATAATATGCTGAAAGATCTGAAGAAAAAATGTTGCTTAGAATAGGGGAGTTAAAAATGGGATTAATGAACAAAGGAGAGAAGAATAAAAGTATGGTTTTTTACATTCTGATTTTGGTTATATAAACAGGAGTGAGTTTCCATGTTGTCAATGATTATATGATCTCCCAAACTAAAAGGGTCGCAAACAACACAACATGCATTCATTCATCACTACTTATAATTCAAATACTATACATTCTCTTGGAACCCATACTCACAATAAAAATTCATTTGGGCCCCATAACTACGCAACAAACATTCATCATGAGATAATGTTGCTGCGTAAGTAGTACTGTAACCACCTTAACAATCACATTACAATTTCAGGCAATTGTGATTTAAACCCTCTCTATGTCTTAATCAAATATTTATTGGAAAGAACTAACAACTTTCCCTTCTAATATAACAAAATTTCGAATGTTGCTTCCTCTTCATCCTTAAACAGTATTTCTTTGCTCTACTGTCCAATTGGTAAGATGAGAGAACTGCTTGTCTGGTTAGGCTATAAGTCCCAGATTGCACTTTTAAACATAAACCTTTTTATATGACTTATTAGTTCTAACTTTATTGTTTCATTTCCCTATGATTTTTTGATAATTTCTCAACAACACTCTCTTAAACTTGTCAATCTTTTAAATGTGGTGGCCTTCACAGACACCTATTTTCAGCTGAATCCTTAAAAGAAATTTCTTTTTTATTCAATGTTTTACTTCATTCCATTTCTTAAGATTGTTGAATTTATTTAACTTTTCTGAACAAAGTAGTTTGGTTTTTTTTTAGTTTTGTAACAGTCTATTCAACCTAAATATGATAAAATCAGAAGAAAATGATGTAAACAAAGATTTAAAATTCAGCAAAATAAAATATGTTGTAAATGCTTTCTTGGCTCCCTTATTCATAAATAAAATTGGCAAAAGTGGTCAAGAGTGACCCAAAGGTTCTCTTTTCGATAGCTACTACACCAAGGTGTAGGGGAGGGTGCTACTCCCTTTCACTGGATTGCTCCACTTAACCCTTACCTTAATGCTGAGTGTTAAGCAAGTTAGTATCAAGTACCATTTTTTGTGTTTTTGGTATGAGTCGACCTGGGATTGAACCCAGGTCTCCCAGGCCATTGGCAAACACTCTAACCATTATGTGGGTAGTGTGTTCTCCAATGGTCTGGGAGACCTGGGTTCAATCCCCGGTCACATCATACCAAAGACTTTAAAAATGGTACTTGATACATCCTAGCTTAACACTCAGCAATATAAGGTACGTATCAAGGGTAAAGTGGAGCTGCACCCTCCCCTAAACCTCAGTGTAGTAGCTATTGAAAAGGAAGCCTTCAGCTTGCCCTCGACTACAGTCACCAACTTTACAACTTTATTCATAAGTAAGTAGTGAGTAAATTTGGCAAATTTAGTCGAGGGTGACATGAAGGCTCCCATTTAAATAGCTACTGCACCAAGGTGTAGAGGAGGGCAGTACCCCATTCCCTGGATTACTCCACTTTATCTTTGATCCTTACTTTATAATTCTGAGTGTTAAGCAAGACAGCATCAAGTACCATTTTTTGAGTCTTTGGTATGACTCGACTTGGGATTGAACCCCAATCTCCTGGACTGTTGGCAAACACTTTACTCTTTAGGTCAATGGCTGGTACTTACTTATTCATAATAGTCAAGTCAAAATAATGGAAAAGCAGATGATTTTAAAGTAATGAATAAATTTAGTATTATTATATGAATGTACATTGTAAGAAATATGAAGTCATTGGATGAATTCAGCACAACATATAGTGTTTGCATTAATTCCTATGCAGGTCAGTACAATACGTGGGCCACAGTTCAGTTTAGTTGAAGAGAATAACCTTTTTATTTCTTTTCCTGCAAAATTTTTAAGAATTCTAACTTAAGACATATAAAATTTAAGCATCAGATATTTTTAAAAACATTCCATGATAATCAAAAGCAGAAATGATCAATTATACAGATGATTTGTTGTGCTCCTGTATATTACTTTGATTGCATTCCAAAACTGATTGACTAATTCAGATTTAAAGAAGATGAATAATCTCATAAGTCAGTCATATGCCTAACTTACCATCTCATTATTTTTTCATTGAATAATATCTTAATCAGATAAAAAATAAACTTATCAATGAAAATATTAAACAGTATTTCAATTGTAAGCTTCTTCGAAATAAGTGACTTTTAAAATAGCAGAAAAGACTTTTTATGAGGATATCAGAATGATCTTTGAAAAAGACAAATTTCAAAATGCTACATTCAAAAAAGGGGAAACTAATCCGACTTAGAGACTTTGATCTTAACATCAACACCATTATGAAGAAACTGAACCAAGATAACACATACTAGTAGTTAGGGGTAAATGAAGAGAATGGGATACAACTCTCTGTTAGAAAGGAGAGAATCTGGAAAGAAAGAAACTGCAGGAAAGTGCATATGATATTAAAAAGTGAAATTAATAAAGCCGACAAAATCAGAACTATAAATATCTACAATATAATTAACTGAAGGTTGATAAATAAAAAAGACTACATGCATAGTCAGGCACCATCCTAAATCAAATGTTAAAAAGCTATATCTACAAAGAGTGAAAGACACAACTTGAATTAACCTTAAAGACAACAACAATTGGTTTGGAAGCCAACCTAATAAAAACAAATGAGTAACTCATCTAAATATTAAAACATAAGAAAGTAAATGAAGAAACCATGATATAGGCAAGGTCTAAAACAGAAGGTAAAACACCTTGGCCAGGTGAAACTACAAAAGACAATGGAGGATAAAATTCTACATGGAAAGTACCTCAAAAAAGGGTGAGCAAAATAAATTTAAACCAACTAAAGATGTACCTGTAATTACAAAGCTCTGGATTAAAGCAGAGACAGAAAGCTTGATAATTATGGCCCAGAAGCAGTACCTGAATATCAAATTTAATTGCCATCATATAACCATGGATAGAACATTCTAGAATCTGAGGAAAATATGAGGATTCTACTGACCATATTGTCTTGATTTGTCTATGACAACCAATAACAGAATACATCCACAGAAATAACAGAGTAGCAGCACACCTAATTTAAAAAAATATGTTAGAATGACAAAATACAAACTACTCAAAAATGCTACAATCAAACTTGATATAGCATTTTTTTAATCTATTTCAGTAATTTATTGTGAATACAATTGCTGCTGAATTTTATCAATAATCTGGTGACTGATGATTTAAGATTGTATCATGAAGTCACTCCAATATAATTAATCATGATAAATCATTTTAATCTTTTAGTTTTTCAAACAAGTCTGTGATTTTTTATCAAGAAAAAATGAAAAATAATAAATACCAATAATGAAAATATTTTAAAATTTTCAACATGTGAAATTCATTTTATTTAGTTGATAATATCAAGCCAAAAAAACGAAATTTATTTACTGAAAATATAATGTGTGTTAACTGTAAGAAAATGATAATTCTTGCTTTGGATATACAATGTACTTTTTATAATAAATCCAAAACTCCGTTTAATATCACCATCATAAACAACAATTTGTTTTTATTTATACCATTTACATGATATGGTACATTACCTTAACTTTCTCCTAAAGTTGCTCATGTAGTTTTATTCATCTACCTTCCCCTTAATTGCTTTTACAAAACAACCAATCATAAATTAATAAATACTCCACTTATATATTCAGACAGACGCATGTTGCAGGACAAAAAGGAAAGAAATAATAATAATCATAGAAAAAAACATGAAAGAGAGAGTTGAATTGACAGCATGAAAGGAGAGTTGAATTGACAGCGGGAGGAAAAAGCTTGGCTGAAACAAAGATCCAAAGAGGTATTTTCCAATGAGATGCACTATCACCCTTACTATTCATAATTGCCATAATGCCACTTAACCACATACTCAGAAAATGCACTGCTGGATACAAACTAAGTAGATCGCACAAAAAGATCAATCACCTAATCTACATGGATGATATCAAACTATTTGCAAAAAATGAAAAAGAACTAGAAACCCAAATACACACAGTTAGAATATATAGTCAGGACATAAGAATGGAATTTGGCATAGAAAAATGTTCCATGCTCGTAATGAAAAGTGGCAAACGACATTAAACTGAGGGAATGGAACTACCAAACCAAGATAAGATTAGAACGCTCGGAGAAAACGAAACCTACGAATACTTGGGAATCTTGGAGGCTGACACCATCAAACAAGTGCAAATGAAAGACAAAATTCAAAAAGAATATCTCAGGGGAACTAGAAAACTACTTGAGACAAAACTCTCTAGCAGAAACCTTATCAAAGGAATAAATACTTGGGCTGTACCCCTCGTTAGATACTCGGGACCCTTTCTCAAGTGGACCAGAGATGAACTCAAACAAATGGACCAAAGAACTGGAAAATTAATGACCATGCATAAGGCATTACATCCCTGAGACAAAGTTGACAGACTATATGTATCAAGAAAGGAGAGAGGAAGAGGACTTGCTAGCATCGAAGACAGCGTTGACGCATCGATACAACGACTGAAAGACTACGTAGAAAAACACGAACGAGGACTGATTACAGCTATCAGAAACAATACTGACAACACGATTGATAACAGAATGACACGATCGATAACAGAATGACAAAAACTAGGAAACAAAAATGGGAAGGAAAACAACTCTATGGGCGTTTTAAACGACTAATAAACAACATCTCACACGACAAAGCCTGAACGTGGCTAAGAAAAGGAAACTTTAAGAGAGAAACAGAATCTCTCCTAATAGCAGCACAAAACAACACCATAAGAACCAACCATATCAAAGCGAGGATAGATAAGACGCAACAAAATAGCAAATGTAGGTTATGTGGTGACAGAGACGAAACGATCAATCACATAATAAGCGAATGCAGCAAATTAGCACTGAAAGAGTACAAGACTAGACACGACTGGGTGGGCACTGGGAAATGCGGAAGAAACTGAAATTTGACCATACGAACAAATGGTATATGCACAACCCAGCACATGTCCTAGAAAATGACACACATAAACTCCTATGGGACTTTAAGATACAAACGGATCACCTGTAATTGGTGCTTTTGGCACAGTAACTAAAGGATTATTAAACGGCCTGGGGGATTTGGAAGTTGGCGGACGAGTGGATACCATCCAAACGACAGCATTATTGAAGACGGCCAGAATACTGAGAAGAGTCCTGGAGACTTGAGGACACTTCCTCTCACTCACACTCCAGTGAAAAAATTCAGCTAACACTGATATGAAAAACTCTAATGAAAAAATAATAATAATAACCAAATATCGGCCAGAAGACCAGGTCTTATAAAAATGAACAAAAAAAGAGAACTTGCAAAATTATGGACCTTGCTGTTCCGGCTGACCACAGAATAAAACAGAAAGAATGTGAAAAAAAAAGGGTAAGCACCGCGACCTTGCTAGGGAATTGAAAAAACTATGGAACATGAAAGTGACAATAATTCCAATCGTGATTGGTGCTTTTGTTAGTCACCAAAGGATTATTAAAGGGACTGGAAGACTTAGATGTCGGAGGACGAGTGGAGACCATCCAAACTACAACATTATTGAGAACAGCCAGAATACTGAAAAATGTCCTAGAGACTTGAGGAGACTTGCTGTCACTCAAACTCCAGTGAAAAACCATCAGCTAAAACTGGTGTGGAAAACTCTCAAGGAGATAATAATAATAATAATAATAATAATAATAATAATAATAATAATAATAAACAAATGGACCTAAGAACAAGAAAACTTATGATCATGCATAAGGCATTATATCCCAGAGACGGTGTTGACAGACTATATGTATCAAGAAAAGAGGGGGGGAAGATGACTTGCTAGCATTGAAAACAGCGTTGACGCATCGATACAACGACTCGAAGACTATATACAAAAGGAGGACTGATTACAGCTATCAAAAACGATATAACACGATGGATAACAGCATGACAATAACTAAGAAACAAAAATGGGAAAGAAAACAACTCTATGCGCGTTTTAAACGACTAATTAACGATATCTCAAACGACAAAACCTGGACATGGCTAAGAAAAGGAAACTTTAAGAGAGAAACGGAATTTCTCCTCATATCAGCACAAAACAACGTCGTAAGAAACAATCATATCAAAGCGAGAATAGAATAGACGCAACAAAATAGCAAATGTAGACACATGGCCTATATTTGCTATTTTGTTGTGTTGGTGACAGAGTTGAAACCATCAATCACATAATAAGTGAATGCAGCGAATTAGCGTAGAAGGAATATAAGACCAGACACGACTGGGTGGGCAAGGTGATCCACAGGAAAATGTGCAAGAAATTGAAATTTGACCATACGAACAAATGGTATATGCACAACCCAGCAACTGTCCTAGAAAGTAACACACATAAACTCCTCTAGGACTTTGACATACAAACTGATCACCTAATCTCGGCCAGGAGACCAGACCAAATAATCAACAAAAAAGAAAACTTGCAAAATTGTGGACTTAGCTGTCCCGGCTAACCATATAATAAAACTGAAAGAAAGTGAAATGAAGGATAATTACCTCGACCTTGGTAGGGAATTGAAAAAGCTAGGGAACATGCTGGTGACAATTATATCAATTGTAATTGGTGCGTTCGGAACAGTAATTAAAGGATAACTAAAGGGACTGGAGGACTTCTGTTGTATAGCGGTTGGAATAATGAAGGACAGCACTTCTTTATAAGAATATATACGTCTTTTTATTCTTTCGAAAGGAATTGCAGCTTTTGTGGTTAGTGAGAGAGACGGGCGGTGGGAGACAAGACAGATTGATATAGACCCATAACTTCTCTTGACCATTTCACGCTGTTATCTTCAAGACCCACTTAGTACTTCTTCTACTTCTCGGCCGGGGTTGCTCAACCGGAGGCCTGGTATGGGCCACAGGCCCCAGTGGGCGCACTTTCAGTGACTGCAAGCTGGCTTTGACTCTGGCCTTCATTGACTCCAACTCTCTTAACAGGAGGCCGCCCAACTGAAGGTAGCAGCCCAACTCTCTCAACTGCCGCAGGCATCTGCATATATTATTTCATAACGCCTACTTACTTTCGATTAGATCACATGATCTTCTTCCTCTTATGACAGACAGGCTATTAAAATGAATAGATGCTTACAAGAAACAGACATACCCGAATGGGTGACAAAAGGATCCAGGAAGACCCCCAAAAGAAACTGTCCCCAACAAGTACAGACCAATAACGTGCCAACCGATGATGTGGAAAATACTAACGACACAAATTAGGGAAGAGATTTAGGATTTGCTGATAAGCCGTGGCCTGTTCCCAATGAACAGAAAAGATGCAGAAAGGGGATCAGAGGAACAGGAGAGCAACCATACATTGATCAACACATCCTTAAGGAGAGCAAAACGAGAAGAAAAAATAGCTATAGCGTGAATATACAAGAAAAAGGCTTATAATATGTCCCGCAATGTTAGATAATAGACTGTCTTAAAATGTACCAGATACTCAGCGAAGTCATGAATACCATGAGAAACTATAGTCGGAAGAAAAAGCTTAATTGAGCTTGAAAATCCAGAGAGGTATATTCCAAGGAGAGGTGATATCACCATTACTATTTCTAGTAGTGATGAATCACATACTTAGGAAATGAACAGCCGGATACAAACTCCACAAAAAAATCAGCTACCTTACGTACATTGACGGTATCAAATTGTTTACCAAAAATGAAAGGGAATTGAAAACACTAACACCGGCAGTGGGGATATACAGTGAAGACATAGGGATAGAATTTGGCATTTAAAAAGTGCCATGCTAATTAGGGAAAGCAGAAAACTACAAATGACTGAAGGAATAGAACCACTATATCAAGAAAAAACAGAACGCCCGGTGAAAAGGAAACTTACAAATATTTGGGAATGTTGGAAGTGAACACCATCAAATATGCGGAGATAAATGAGAAAATTAAAAAAGAATGCCTTAAGAGAACGAGAAAACTATTCGAAACAAACTACATAGCAGAAATCTCATCAAAGTGGTAAATGCCTAGGCTGTTCCCCTCGTAAAATACACGAGACTATTCTTAAAGTGAACCAGAGAAGAACTTCAACAAATGGACCAGAGAACAAAAAAAAACTTATGATGATGTATAAGATGACGGAGACAGACTGTTTGTGTCAAGAAAAGAAGGAGGAAGAGGAATCGCCAGATTGAAGATTGCGTCGATGCATCGATAAAATGACTCGAATACTACATAAAAACCACGGAGAAAGACTGATTACAGGCATCAGAAACAATACAGAAAACTCAAGCGTCACCAGAACAAAAATAACAAGAAAATAAAGATGGGAAAAAACAAGTGTATGGACATTTCAAGCAACAACAAACGAAATCTCACCCGAAAAAACTCGGACAGGTTAAGAAAAGGAAATCTTAAGAGGGAAACTGAATCTCTTCTGGTTGCAGTACAAAACAAGGTCATAAGGACTACGTCAAAACAAAAATAGCATTACGCAGCAAAATAACAGATGTAGATTATGTGGTGATGGAGATGAAATAATCAATCACATGATAAGCGAATGCAATAGTTTAGCGCATAGACTAGACACGACTGGGTCGAGAATGTGATCCACTGGAAATTGTGAAAGAAACTTAAATTTGACCATACGAACAAATGGTATCTGCACAACCCAGAAAATGAGACGCAAAATTCTTTTCTGCCACATGACCAGACGTAGTGAGAGTCAACAAAAAAAGGGAACCTGCTGAATAGTGGATCCGGCTGACAACAGGGTAAAACTGAAGGAAAGCTAAGCTAATTACATAGACCTTACTAGAGAACTGAAAAAACCATCGAACATAAAAGTGACGGTGATACCAATTGTAATTGATACGATCTGTAGAATCTCCAAAGGATTAATATTCGGACTAGAGAACTTGGCATTTAGAGGACGAGTGGAGACCATCCAAACATGTTGAAAGAACATTTCAATCACAGTAACCAACTAGACATCAATCACAGGAAAATCACAGTAACCAACTAGACATCAAACTAGAACAGTTTGCATAAGAAAAACTCGATGTAGTATTAACAGAAATTAAAATACCACTAGAAGTATGGAAGACAAAGAAATTTGATGACTTATTGCTCCGATACTGCAACGTCGTATATAACCAGAACACAATAGTGAGATGGACAAAAGACTGCATCCTAACTTTCCCCAAGAAAGGTGATCTCGGAATTGCTAAGAACTACCGTGGCAAAACTCTTACTTACGTTGCGGCTAAGGTTTATAACGTTCTGCTATTCAACAGTATCGAACCAGAAACTGAGAAAATTCTTTAAAAGACTCAAAACGGTTTTCGGAGAAACCGATCCACAACATCACAGACGCTGACTGTCCGTCGAATCTTAGAAAGAGTTCGTGCAAAAAAACCTCAAGTGACACTCTTATCTGTAGATTTCTCCAAGGCATTTGATTCTATACACAGAGGAAAGATGGAGCAAATATTTCTAGCTCATGGTCTCCCCAAAGAAACAGTCACAGTCATAATAATGCTGTAAAGTAATACGAAAGCCAAGGTTCGGTCACCGGAAGGAGACACAGATTTCTTTGACATTGTTGCTAGAATTCTGCAAGAGGATACATTAGCCCCATATCGGTTCATAATCTGCCTAGACTATGTACTTCGAACGTCGATAGATCTAATAAAAGAAAATGGCTTTACACTAAAAAAGTAAAAAAAGCAGACGACACCGTGCGCAACTATTACGGACGCAGACTACGCAGATGACATGGCGCTTCTGACAAATACACCTCCCCAAGCTTCATAGACAGGAAAAGGCAACAGGAGGAATTGGCCTCCGCGTGAGAACAGACAAAACGGAGTACGTGTATTTTAATCAAGAAGAAGACATCTCTATTCAAAATGGTGTGTACTGTTATCAATAGGCTATCAATCATAAGGAAGTCTGACCTATCTGATAAAATAAAACGGAATTTCTTCTAAGCAGCGGCTGCGTCAATAGTACTTTACGGATGCACCGCATGGACGCTTACAAAAACGTATTGAGAAAAAGCTAGACAGGAATTGCTCAATGATGTTACGAGCTATAGTGAATAAGTCCTGGAAGCAACACCCCACGAAACAGTAGATGTACAGCCACTTACTTCCTATCTCGAACAAGACATGTGGGACACTGTTGGAGAATCAAGGACGAACTCATAAGTGACGTTCTCTTATGAACCCTTTCACATGGACGTACAAGTGTTGACTGACCAAGAAGAATCTATCTACAAACCTAGTACAGACACAAGAAATAGTCCGGAAGACCTATCAGGAGCGATGAATGATAGGGACGAATGGCGAGTGAAAGAAAGTCAGAGAAATCCGTATTAGCAGTGCGACTGAATGATGATGATGATGATGATGATGTGAAATATTGTTTTGTTCAGCATTAATATTCTATCATCATTTTTATATATTTTAGGAAAGTGAAGTTTGCAGGAAAATGTACATATTACTTTTACTCTATTATTATTAAGAATTTTTCTTTTATTTGAAATATGAATTTTGATTGAATCTTTCACATGCATATTCTTTCATTGTCAGAATATGAAAAATATTTAAAAATGAAATATATCATAAATTCTAATTGACTATATGTTTTCATTTTAGCTTATTTTTCTTTCTTTCTTGATTTTTTTTTTTTCAGGTAAGTAATTTTCAACACTGATATTTTGAAATTGACTGGAAAGGAAAAATGGATTATGATTTTACAAATTTATAAAAAGATAGTAAGTATCATATTTTAATTTTCAATCATTTGCAGATTTATCTTATCGTGCAAAAATATACATTATTTTACTGATGTTTCACTTTATAAGAGCTTTTTTTAATTTTCAGATGTACTATTTTGCCAGATGTAATGTCTTTTCTTGTTTTATAAGGGCAAATATAAATCTACAAATCAAATATGTTATGTACTTCAAGCATAAAACTCAATTAAATCAAATTTAGAATGTAACAAAGCGAAAATCATCAGGAATGTTTTGTTTTTTTTAATCTTTCAACATTAACTAACTTAGAAACTGCTCTGATGATCCATCAACATTGTCTCCTATTAATAATAATGATCATCGTCATTAATAACTTCATGCAATTTTGGTATATATATCTCATAAAATGAGAGGTCAGTGTTATTTTCATTCGGCGTAATTTGGACGACAGTTTACTTATCGCATCCAATATCTCTCTCTCTCTATATATATATATATATACATATATATAGTCGCATCTGTTTGAGTAAATTGTGCTTCAGAAAAGCGATGGCATTGAGCTTTTAAATTGCTCCTACTTTAATAAGTTTATGAAAAGAAAAAGACCAAATTTAATTTTTGATTTTACTGATTAAATGATAAAATTCATTAATCAAAAATCAATCGATTTGTGGAACTCTTCAAGGTCTTTATTTGTAAGAGCAAAAAAGAGAACTCATGAGTTCTAAAGATGGATTCCATTGGTGAAATTCGAAATTGATACTTTTAAAAATTTAGTCTGTGTTTTATATATATATATATATATATATATATATATATATATATATATATTTGATTAAACATAAAGACATTTTTGGTTACATATTTTTTATTTCATCCTTTCAAGTTGCTGTATCGATGTTATGATATCCAGCAGGAATTACTTAATAAATATTCCATGATTAATCAGTTCCCAAGCACTTTCGGCCCGGTCTTGAGTCATCATCAGAGGGTGCGTATATTGCAAAGGCGATATAACCTTGCACATACATTACTACTTTGTAAGAATTGAGACTTTATTTTTTATTCTGGTGTATTGTAGTAGCGTTCATTTTCACATTTGATTCTATAGATATCAGCAGCAGCAGCTAAAGTCATTTGAGATCATAAAGTTCAAAAAACCCACTAATAACAACTCCTGTACACTCAACTTTAAAAAAGCAATTATTAATAACCTAATATCCTGTGCAAAATTAATCTCCTCCTCCAAAATAATATCTTATAAAGTATTAAAAAACATAAAACAAACTTTCATCAATAATGTGTTCCCAAACTATATTGGTGATAAACAAATTAAACGTGCAATTAAAAATGATAGCTAACAGAATAAACACTGAAGCACCCCACTCAATAAACAGGCATTTATCGCAACCAAATACACTGTAATTATAAATTCGATGAAAATATTCTAAAAACGTTGATTCAAAGAAATATATTCCCCACTGAAAAAATAAATAAAATTTATCATATACTATAATAAATTTAAAACCTCTAACTTGGTTATTAACAATAGTTCCTCCCCACTCGATTGGAGTTTTGCAAAAACAAACATTATATATTGATTTGGTAGCATTGGGTGTTTTAGGCTTTTACTTTTTCTTCTAAACTACTGTTAGGGCTTTAAGAATTTTTAAAACTTTTAGAAGAGATTCAAAAACGTTTTGCCGTGTTCACTGACATTTGGACAGAGTCATATATTCAATTTGGGTTTATAGTAAAGTAAGCGTGTCTTTACATTTAAAACGCACAGTTTAAGTATTATTTTACAAACAAAAATACAGCATAACATTTTGTAAAATTCAGCATTTTAAATTAATAGGTCTTAAAGACATACTGACCAATATTGAAACATTTTTCCTCTGTTGGCACGTGAGTTTGAATCATTCCTCTCCCTTTTAGCGTTTATTTACTACTGAATTTTAGGTATGTTTGGAGACGGTCTACTGTTCGTGTCAGGGGGTGGGGAGGGATACTAATTTCATCAATTTTTTTTCCTTTCTCTTTTTTTTGGGTGTGTGTGTGCTGTGGTAGCATTGGGTGTTTTAGGCTTTTACTTTTTTCTTCTAGACTACTGTTAGGGCTTTAAAAATAAAAAAAATAAAAATAAATAGACAAATTGTCATTTGTAAAAGCTCTATAATTCCTAAAGCCTCCTCGATTCCCAACGGTAGTATAGAAGAAAAACTAAAAAGCATAGGAAAATGTCCCAATACCGCCAAAAAAAAACAAATTCAGTACCAGTGAAAGTCTGACGAAAGTACCTTAATCTTGGACTTTAAGTAAGTTGAAACTTAAATCAAAATTAACCCCGCCTTTTTTTTACGTACACATGGGAAGCAGCATTATGTACGTAAAGGTATTTGAATAAACCCATGGATGACCAAACTCAATACCTAAACAGGTCATGGACGTGAGTTTGACGACTTTACGCTCAGGATCGTTAGTTCGATCGGGGAACTACTGCTGCTCTTCTATAAGAGTGGCTTCTATAGAAGAGAATAAAACAGCCATCGAAAGATAACCATGACCCACACTCAAACCACATACACAAACCGCATCGCTCTTCGCGCGGGAAAAAAAAGGGGCGCGTCCTGCTGAGGCGGGAGCCCTGGCCTCAGTGTTCGAAAATCAGCTACAGAGCTCAAACGACCAAATCTACTAAAATGCAAGCAAACACTACAAATAGCGACATTTAACGTAAGAACCTTAAATAGAATAGGACAACTACCAGAGCTAATCGCATCGGCCGTAGAACATAAGATTGACATAATATGCATACAAGAACACAGATACACGCACACCGAAGATATCAAATATCACGAAACTGGCAATGGATGGTCGCTCGTCACTGTATCCGCATGGAAAAACTCTGTCAACGCCACAGTAGGAGGGGTAGGATTGCTTATAGGAACTAGAGCATTAAAAACGCTAAATAGCATTGAGAAAATACAACCTAGAATGATGGCAGCTACTTTTAACGGCAACCCCAGAGTAACAATCCTCTCCTGCTACAGCCCTACCAATGTGAGTGAAGAAACTGAACTAGTCACCTTCTACGATGAGTTATCCTCATTATTGCGTAGCATCCCGAAACACAACATGTTAGTCATTGGTGGAAACATGAATGCCCAAATCGCGAAAAACGGAAACAACAAATACAGCCTCCACAACACGTCAAATAGGAATGGGCAACATCAAACAGATTTCATGATAGAAAATAGATTAGCATGCCTCAATACAAACTACCAAAAAAGGGAGGGAAAATTATGGACATACACGTACGCGAACAATACTAAAGCTCAGATAGACTACGTCCTTATGAACAAGAAAGGGAAAAATAGTGCAATGAATTGCGAGGCATACTCCTCTTTCGAGGGTGTGTCAACCGATCACCGAATAGACACGGCGAAGATACGGCTAAGCCTACGAAAAAACACCAAACGAACAGCGACCACCAAACGCTATGACTGGGCCCATTTGAACAACAGAGATATAAGAGATAAATACGTATTAGAATTAAGAAACAGATTCGAAACACTACAAGAAAAGACGGAAAAAAGTGCACGAAACGACGAATATGAAAATTTCGCCAATGCGCACCTCGAGGCAGCAGCGAAATACATTCCAACAAAACTCAAAACTAAATATAGAGTCCCATGGGAAACTCTAGCGGTGAGAGAAAAACGTGCTCTAGTGAAAACACCCTCCAAAAACTATCGAAAAAACCCAACAAACACAAATGCCTTAAAACTAAAAACGGCACAATATCAATTAGTAGGCATATATATAAAGGAACAGACAGAATACATTCAAAATCAGATAGATAAGATTAGAGACTCGGTGGAAGATAGACAATCTAGGATAGCCTGGCAAACAATAAACGAAGTGAGTAGAAGAAAGAACACAGCCAAAACAAAACTGAAAGCAGCAAACCAACAAGAAAGAATAAAACTGTCGAAACAGCACTTCGAAAACTTACTAGGAAACCCACCAAAAGTAACACATGAACCAATCACCAGAATAATTAGTAAACAATTAGACATTAAACTAGGACCGTTCACACAAGAAGAACTCGACTCGGTTCTCAGAAAAATTAAAAATAGGAAAGCTGTAGGGCTGGACGAGATTCCCCCAGAAGTATGCAAGACCAGACAATTCGACGACATACTGCTCCGACACTTCAACGCAGTATACAATCAAAATCCGATGGATAGATGGATGAAGGGATGCATACTCCCCTTCCCTAAAAAGGGGGACCTCGGATTAGCCAAAAACTACCGAGACATAACACTTACATCCATAGCAGCCAAAATCTACAATGCCCTACTACGAAACCGCATAGAACCCAAAATCGACAACATACTTAGGAAAAACCAAAATGGCTTCCGAAGAAATAGATCCACGACCTCACAAATATTAACCATCCTTAGAATCCTTGAAGTTGTACGGGCAAAAAACCTACAAGCGACATTAATATTTGTCGACTTTACCAAGGCCTTTGATTTCATTCACAGACGATGGAACAAATCCTACTAGCGTACGGCATACCTAAAGAAACCGTAGCAGCAATAACGATTCTCTATAGAAACACCAAAGTAAAAGTACGATCACCAGATGGAGACACAGAATACTTCGACATTGTAGCAGGAGTACTACAAGGGGACACGCTGGCTCCGTACCTCTTTATCATTTGTCTAGACTACGTACTTAGAACATCGATCGACAAAATCAGAGAGAATGGCTTCGAGCTGACGAAGAAAAGAAGCAGAAGGTACCCCGCAAAAACAATTACCGACGCCGACTACGCCGATGACATAGCGATACTGGCAAATACACCTGACCAAGCCGAAACACTACTGCATAGTTTGGAACGAGCAGCCGAAGGCATAGGCCTCTATGTTAATGCAGACAAAACGGAATATATGTGCTATAATCAAACGGGGGACATCTCCACTCTAGAAGGAACCCATCTTAAACTAGTTGACAAGTTCACTTACCTGGGAAGCAGCGTCGAATCAACCGAAAAGGACATCGAAACGAGGTTAACGAAGGCATGGACAGCTATCAATAGGCTATCGATTATATGGAAATCAGACCTAACCGATAAAATGAAACGCAGTTTCTTCCAGGCAGCGGTCACATCGATACTGCTATATGAGTGCACTACATGGACGCTAACAAAACGGCTGGAGAAGAAGCTAGACGGCAATTACACAAGAATGCTGCGTGCAATCTTGAACAAGTCCTGGCGGCAACACCCCACAAGACACCAACTGTACGGCCACCTGCCTCCTATCACGAAAACTATTCAAGTTAGACGAACCAGACATGCAGGATACTGCTGGAGAAGCAGGGACGAACTCATAAGAGATGTACTCTTATGGACCCCCACACATGGCCGTGCAAAAGCAGGACGACCAGCACGAACATACATTCAGCAGCTATGTGAGGATACGGGATGTTGTCCTGAAGACCTACCTAGGGCGATGAACGATAGGGAGGAGTGGCGAGAGAGGGTCAGGGATATCCGTGCTACCAGCGTGACATGATGATGATGATATATTGATTTAAATGTCTTTTTGGAGATTGTATCTCTGAAAACAACAATATATACGTTTGTTTAACATCATTTACCCTATTAAGAAGACTCACTATGCATCTCTCTGACACTGGTTCAATAGCCCAACATCTAAATAACATTCCTGCCCAACAAGTGAATTTCGGAAAATTCTTACCGAAAACACGACAATATTAGAGCAACAAAATGACAAACAAAATTCAAAATTCAAACAAGATTCTCACCGTGTTACACAGTAGTATTAATTTTGAATCCACTGCTAATGTACTCAAATATCTTTAGCCACTGATATCTATAAAAGCAAATTTGGAAATTAATGCTACAACTATACACCAGTAAAAACAATAAACTCTCAATTCTTACAATGTGGTAATGTACATGCGAAAATTATATCGCTTTTGCAATATACTCACTCACTGACGATGGCCGTAAATTAGGCTCAAAATACTTGGTAATTGATTATGGAAGGTTTATAAACCAATTCCGGATATCATAACATCGATACGGCAACTTGAAAGAATAAATACAAATATATGTAGACAAGAAAAGTCAATATTGTTTAATCAAATATGTATTAAGGAAGAAATGCAGCCCAAATATGCACTCACACACATACATACATACATACATACATACATACATATATATATATATATATGTACATATATGTATATGTATTTGTATCTATATACATATATATGTATCTGTATAAATATATAAGTATCTATATACATATTTGTATCTATATATATATTTATGTGTGTATACGGAGAAAATTATAGAGTTGGAAAAAAATCCATCAAGTTGTGGAAAAATAACAGTATAAGTGGATTAACCGAAACATATTCAATTGATATTTCGTCTTTATTCCATAAAAGACTTCATCTGAACAGTTTTTCCATAGCATTTAGTATAAGAGGAAATAGATAAAAAGAGAGGGAGGAGTCGAAGGAGAGAGACAGAAAAGAAAAAAGGGAAATATAGAAATACAACTCTGAGAGGTGACGGCCGGGACAAATGGCTATGACTATGATTCATTTTTGAAAACATCTGGGCAGTGGGTAAGCAGAGGAAAGGCTACAGCTAGCGTCAAGTGTATCAAATTTGATCAAGACAGCCACCGGAACCGGAATATCTAAATGAAAAATCATCCAAAATTATGAAAGTGTGGTAGGGAAATTAATATCTTTGTTCTTTATTTCATAAAATTTATTCCTATATATTTTCAACTTTTATATTATTCTCACGTAAAATAATGCCAGCCAAATAGATTGAATTACGAAAAAGGCCAGGGAGTTGTTTCATGGTATTATTAGAATGAGAGATGATTGCAAATTCTGTCACCGAGATTTTCTGCAATGGATAAGTTTAATTAATGTGGCTTGGGAAAAATTGAAATTATGTTTGAAATCTAACAGGTGGGAGAAAAGGGCATTTCAGTTGTCGTTTAATTTAACTGACGTCCTTTATCATTTACTTTTTTGAAGGATTTTTTTTTATTATTATTCATTTATTTATTTATTTGTTGCTTTTAATTATTTACTTTATATAAGGATGATTGTGGTGTGAACGGAAAAGTAAATAAAAAACTCTCTTAAAAGTAACGTGGTGAGGATTTGAATTTTAATCATCATCACTCAATAAAATTCACCACGTATCCACATCAAATAAATCTTTAACTATAAGAAAGATAGATAGCATCAAAAGAGAGAGAAATCATTCTGATTGTAACAATTCTCCCGCACCTCCTTCTCCCGCATCCTTCCTTTGTCATACTCTCTTCTTTTGCCTCCCTCCCTCTCAAAAACAGACAGTGGAAATATGTGTATGTATATAAAGATGCATGCCATTATATGCGCAAATATACGTATACATGTATGCTCAAACGACAGCACATGCACAAACATACTAACATTCAAAAGCACACAAACTTAGACGCACATACAAAATCAATCTTCAAACAAAAACGTAAGTATATTAATCGGTCTGTTTTTTAAGCCCTTCATCAGGATAAAATCCGACTCATATATATATATACATATATATATATATAAGAGTCGGACTTTATCATGATGATCCAGTTACGCCTAACATGACTGTGTAGGTATTCGTATCTCGCTCTTCTTTTGACAAAGTATGGGTGTTGGTTGATTATTTTCAAGCTGTACGAATGTTTTTAGCCTTTTTTTATGTAATTTTTCCCAGTAATCAGTTTGTATAATATCTTTTATTTACAAATTGTATCATCTGTTTTTTCATACAGTTAGAACCCTAGAATAAGTATAAAACTTATATATATATATATATATATATATATAGATATATATATATATATACATTCATGCATAGATAAATACATATAAATATATATATGCATACATATATATATGTATATATGTATACTTATATATATATATACGTATATATATATGTATGTATATGTATATATTTTAATATATATGTATTCATATGTATATATATATATATATAGAGAGAGAGAGAGACAGACAGACAGACAGTAGCGGTGATAAGTTAAGGAACGGAACAGCTACAAATATTTAAATGATTTTTACTTTAGAAATTTTACATGTACGTTTATGCAATTTTCACACAATACACTTGGAGCATGTATGCATTTATTACTTATAAAGTTTTCTAAATTTTCTTTTACAGTAAATAATAATCAACTGAAAATCAAAAATATACATTTTGCCCGAGTCAAAAGTTAAGGAACGCCTCATAAATCCTAGTTAGATCAAACTAAAGAAAAAGTCAATATTAAGTAAATTTTCCTTTGCATTGGATTACCTCATTGCATCTTCGACCACATAAGCTAATTAACTTCTTACAAATGGTGGTAGTGATATTTTCCCATTCTTCTTTCAGAAAACTCCTTAAATCATCACTATTTTGAGGATTTCTGATCTGAGCTTTCTCTCCCATGATTTTCTATACATTCTCTATAGGATTCATATCTGGGCTTTGTGGTGGACACTTCATAACAGCTATTCCTTCCTTTTCAAGAAAAACACAGTTTTAACTTTGTGGCAAGGCGCGTTGTCTTGCATAAATATTGACGTTTCAAATGTCCCTTTACGTAAATGAGGAAGAGCATACTGGTGAAGAAGTTCTTTATAAATATTGGTATTAATATTACCGTGAAAACGAATAATCGGTCCTACTCCCGCTGAAGAAATCATCCCCCACACCATTACGCTCCCCTACCAAATTTCACCGTTTTCTTAATGCATTGAGGAGATAAGCGTTCCCCATTTTTACGTCTTACAAACCTCTTACCATCAAATCCAAACAAGTTGAATATACATGTACACAGATGTATATATGTATGTATGTGAATATGTATATATATGTATATGCATAAATATATATATATATATAAGTTGTAAGTTGGTCGACCGTAGTCGAGGGTGACCCGAAGGTTGCCTTTACTATAGCTACTACACCAAGGTGTAGGGGAGGGCACAACTCTTTTCCCTGGATTGCTCCACTTTACCCTTGATACGTATCCTTATCATGCTGAGTGTTAAGCAATGTATATATATATGTGTGTGTGTGTATATATATATATTTATGCATATAAATATGTATATACATAAATATATACTTATTTATATACATATATATATGTTTGGAAGTAGATCATGAAAAGGAATCCAACAGCAAGGAGAAAACTGAAAAACGAAGTAATCCAAAAGCGATTAATTTATAGGAAGTGATGTCGATGTAAAAACGTTTCACCATTTTAAAATCCTGACGAAGGTTCATTAAAACCGAAACGTTTTAACGTCGACTTTACTTCCAATAAATTCATTACTTTTGGATTGCTTTGTTTTTCAATTTTTCTCCATATGTCCATATGTATGTACAAATGTATATATATGCATATGTATATATATATATATATATGTATATATTTACATAATATGTATACTTATGTATATATATATGTACATATGTATATACATGTATATAAGTATATATATATGTATATATATATATACGTACATATGTATATACATGTTTATATGTATATACATATGTATTTGTATAGATAGATGAATATAGGTATATATATGTATGCTTATATATGTGTATGTATACATATGTGTACATATATTATAATGATAATCATTATCATTATCATGTCACGCTGGTAACACCGATTTTTCAGACTCTCTCGCCATTCGTCACTATCTTCCATCCCTTCCCGCCTATCTTCAAGACTATATCCTGTCTCCGTAGAGAGCTGTTGAAGATAAGTTCTAGTTGGTTGTCAAACACTTGCACTACCGTGTGACGGTGCCCAATGGAGAACGTCGCTTATGAGTTCGTCCCTACTTCTCCAGGAGTGTCCCGCAGTCTTATTTAGATGGTTTTAGGGATGAGAGGTAGGTTGCTGTACATCTGTTGTTTTGTTAGATTTTGCTTCCAGGATTTGTTCAATATGGCTTGTAGAATTCTTGTGCAGTTCTCGTCTAGTTTTTTTCTCTATACGCTTAGCCAGCCTCAATGTGGTAGATCCATATAGGAGAATTGTTACAACTGCTGCTTGAAAGAAAATGCGTTTTATTTTATCCGGTAGGTCTGAATTCCATATGATCGAAAGCGTATTGATAGCAGTCCACAGCTTCACTTGTCGCATATTGATGTGTTTCAGTTGATGAGACGCTGCTTTCGAAGTAGGTGAACTTGTCCTTTAATTTCAGAGAATCACTATTTAGGGTGAAGATGCCTTCTTCTTAAATTAAAACACATGTACTCCGTTTTGTCTGTATTCACATGGAAGCCAATGCCTCCTGTTGCCTGATCCAGACTATAAAGCTGCTAGCGTAGTCTGCGTCCGTAATAGTTGTGCGGGATATCGCCTGCTTCTTGCCTTTTTTAGTGTAAAGCCATTTTCTTTCATTTATCTATCGACGTTCGAAGTACGTAGTCTAGGCAGATTATGAACAGCTATGGGATTACATTTCCCCTTGCAGAACTTCAGGAACACAGTCAAAGAAATCTGTGTGTTCATCTGGTGACCGAACCTTGGCTTTCATGTTTTATAGAGCATCATTATATCTGTGACAGTTTCTTTGGGGGAGACCATAGGCTAGAAGTATTTGCTCCATCTTCGCCCTATGTATGGAGTTAAATGCCTTGGAGAAATCTACAAATAAGTGCGTCAACTTGAGGTTTTTTGCTCGAACTCCTAAGATTCGACGGACAGTCAGCGTCTGTGATGTTGTGGATCGGTTTTTCCGAAAACCATTTTGAGTCTTTTTAAGAATTTTCTCAGTTTCTGGTTCGATGCGGTTGAATAGCAGAACATTATAAACCTTAGCCGCAACAGAAGTAAGAGTTTTGCCACGGTAGTTCTTAACAATTCCGAGATCACCTTTCTCTCTATTGTGTCCTGGCGTTGCAGTATCGGAGCAGTAAGTCGTCGAATTTCCTTGTTTTCTATAGTTCTGGTATTCACCAAGATCGGTAACTTTCTTTTTTTTTCTTTGTTTTTCAATTTTTTGTTAATACTACATCTAGTTCTTCTTGAGTTAACTGTTCTAGTTTGATGTCTAGTTGGTCACTAGTGATTTTCGTGATAGGTTTAGGGGAGTTTCCAAGTAAATTCTTGAAATGTTCTTTCCACATGTGTATTCATTCTTCTTAACTGGCAGCTTTTAGTTTAGCTCTGGAGGTGCTCTTCTTTTACTCACTTCATTTACTATCTGCCACGCTATTCGAGATTGTCTATCTTCTATCGAATTTCATTTTTTATTGATCTGACATTGAATGTATTCTACTTGTTCTTTTTGGTATGCGCCAATTAGTTCTCTTTGTGCTATCTTACGTTTCTGAAAGTTGGCATTAGTTGGGTTCCTTGTATTACTGAGAAATGCTGTTTTCACGTCGTCTCGTTTTTTCTTAACTGCTAATGTCTCCCACAGAACTCTGTTTGGTTCTTAGTTTGCTTGGTATGCATTCTGCTGCGGCTTCCTTGTAGGCCTTGACAAAGTTCTCATATTTGTTATTCGGAATAAGTGCTTCGATATCTCCTGAAAAACATCAAATTTGTTTCTTTGTATCATCGAAAATTTAGTGCTAATATCTTTATTTTTAAGCAAGGGACAGTGTGCGTGGTTTTGGTTGTTTTTGTCATACTCTTGTGTAGACTCAGACGTATCTTTGCTGTGATAATTCTGTGATCAGTGGACACTCCTTTAGAAGAACAATATGCTTCTCAATTCAAAGCTCTTAATCCATTTCATATTTATGAGGATGTAATCTATCCGTGCTTTATCATTGCGTAGGTATAGGTCCATAGTTTTTCCATTCTTTTCTGGAATCTAATATTAAGGCATTTTAATCCATTTTCAAGTGAGAATTCATTCAGATGTTCCCCATTTATGTTTGACGAGTTATGTAAGCAGAATTTGTTGTTTTCGTTGTGTTTGGGAAGGATTACTCGTTGTAGAAGGTGATGAGGTCTGTTTCAACACTAGTATTGGTAGGCGTGTAGTAGATGATTGTTGTAATAGGGTTGCCGTAAAATGTAGTTACCATCATTTTCGGTTGTATTTTCTCGATTCTATTAAGTGTTTTTTGGGGTACGAGGACTGAGAATCTTTCCTACCTTCCCATGACGGCATTGACAGAGTTTTTCCATGTAGATGCTAAGATAAATATCTATCCATTGCCAGTATCGTGTTATTTCATTTCTACTTCACGTGGATAGTATCTATGTTTTTGTATGCATACAGTTTTGTTATGCTCTGTTGCAGACGCTGTCAACTCCGGTAGTTGGCTTATCCGCTTTAAAGTTCTAGAATCTTTAATTAAACTATTGGGCTCTCATACCTAAAGATCAATGTGAGATTTTATCTCATATATGCGTGTGTGTATATGTGTGAATCTGTGTGATAAACGCAACATTTTCCTCTGCTGAAACCTATCTCTCCACCATCACAATTGTTTTTAATGGCTTTTGATACCTACATTTGACTTCATAACTATCAGATTATATGTCTCTTTAATTGGGCTGATTCGATTTAAATTTTTACTGCTCTGTTGATAATCCTTATTTGTCTCCTCTTTCTAGATACTGATTTACAGATTTTGTTGCAAAAGACACCGGTATTATCAGCAGAATTTGCTGATAGATTAGCATATTTGGCTTGGTTCTGATTATCATAAATTTTCAGAGGGTTTACACAACCTGCATATTCTTTGAGCAACTGAATTGTTACATCCACTCAATCCTCAATGGTGACAAGCTCTCTCTCTCTCTCTCTCTCTCTCTCTCTCTCTCTCTCTCTCTCTCTCTCTCTCTCTCTCTCTCTTCAATCTATGTCATCCCTGTGGTATAAGGCCTTTTATATCATCAATAATTTCTTTGTTCTAAGGTCCATCTTTCAGATTTCCTCCCTTGTCCCTTTTGAGAAGAGTCCAGGGTATCTGACAAGGGATATGAGATATTTTTCCTTTGATTAGATTTCCGCCATAGAGTTTGATTTCTTGTTCTTCTGGGGTACTTTTTTCTTACTTTTTCTTTCATCTCTGTTTGATTGATGGGATCTGTTTTTAAAATTCTAAAGTATTTGTAGTTTTTTTCTCTAAGTCTTCTGATGCTTTCCTAATTCGGCAGTTCTATTACTTCTGTTATTTCTCTTTTTCCTTTTTTTATTTCAGGTATTGCGTATTTTTCAATAACAAATTCAATCCATCTGTCTTGGATGTATATTTTAATAGTTTTTATAAGGGTTTCTAGATCCTTTTCTTTTTTGGCAAAACCTTAATGTCATCTATATACATGAGATTCATCAAAAAGTTTGTCTTCTTTTTTGGGTGAGGATGTCAGTATTCAAGAAAATAAAAATAATTTTTTAGTATCAAAAACAATAATTTTGTGAAGAGTTCTTTTTAGATTATTTTGCAAATAAAAATTATAATTCTTTAGTGTTTTCTTATTTTTCTGTTTATTCTAAAAGTTCAAGAAATATCAACAGAAATTAACATTATCAAATTACTAGTTTTCCAGATATAGAAAATTCGAAATTACCTAATCCAAATATTCTTTTTCTAACAATACCATTGGAAATTTAGTGAAATAAATATGCAATGATTATAAGATTCTACAAAATTTGTATAGTTACTTAATTGGTTCTAATTAATATTTATTTTTTAGATTTCATTTTACCTTAAGATTGTACGGAGAGTTCAATGTCTTGTAAAGTTACGGCGCTCAGTAGCCGTTTGTACTACAACGCCACATATATGCTTGTACCACGACAGTTCTCGGCATACCTTTTATAACGCTACGGCACGACACAGAAATTTGTACCACAACAGCTCTAATGGGCCTATGAATTTACCATTACTTCTAAATTGTCAGTTGGACCTCAAGAAGAAGTAACGATCACACAAAATCTGTCTTGGTTTGTGTTGTGGGAGCCTTACCCATCTCACCATAATGGACTCTTCTCACCTTTATTAGTACTGAGAGATTTCGCTGCAAGCCGAACAATATCGGAGTTATCCAAAACAGTACGAGACTTATTACCTTTTCTATGTAACTCTATCTTTCTTGTGTAATATAATCTATTTACCTAATATCCGTGTCTGCGTTTTCATTAGTGACCCTTTCCGGGGCCACAACATACTGGCGACGAGGAACTCGAACGAAAAAAGGGACTCTCCAACAAGCAAAAGGGGTTAATCGCACAACATACTGGCGACGAGGAACCCAAATGAAAAAAGAGACTCTCTAACGAGCAAAAGGGGTTAATCGCACAACATACTGGCGAAGATACATCCCAACAGCAAAAAGATTCCCAACTACAAGTTGTTAAAGAATCTACAACAAAGTTCCTGCATACAACGAAACGAACAAGATTTTTTTAAACTACGAGGTATCAAATTGTACAAACGACGGAGTGTGTCGGATAACGGGTATCTAAAAAAAAAACTGTAAATAGATTGTCACGTAATCAAAAGTGATTTTCATATTTTTCTTCTCAACCCATCCCCCCCCCGCCCACTTAAGTGAGAAAAATTTAATTTGGCTCTTACAGTATTGTGTTGTACAAAAACACACACTCACATAGTAATTATTCTTGATTTCAGGGGATATTTACTGAAAGGAAAAAGATTTTTTTTGGATAGAAAATTTTTTTTTAAGTCTAAAAAAATGGAAGACCTTAAAGAAATGTTTGCGCAAATGATGAGGTTCCAAATGGGGTCTCAACAAAAAAACGAAGAAAAACAACTTCAACTTCAACAAAAAAACGAAGAAAGACTTTTTCAGTTGTTACAAGGAAATAAGGAAAAGGAACAAGAAAACGAGGAAACGCAACAACGGTTCTTCCTTGAATTACAAAAACAACAAGAAGCACTTTTTAAAAGTCTAAGTAATAACCAGCCTACAGATAATACTGCAGTTTTCACTTAAAATGCTGTGTGGAATGCAGTCGAAACATTTATCTACGCACCAGATGAAGATAAGACCTTCGAGGCATATTACAGAAGATATGAATATATCTATGTTACCGACTGTGCCGATTTGACGGATGCTAAAAAAGTTCGGCGACTACTACGAAAGCTAGGAACTGTGGAACATAACAAGTTCGTAGACTATATCTTTCCAAAAAAACTTGCGAACTTGGCTTTTTAGAAACAGTTAAATTACTGTCAGAATTATTCAGCTCCAAAACGTCTCTATTCCACAAAAGATGGAAATGTCTCGACTTAACAAAAAGATACAGTGATGATTATTCAAGGTTAGCCTCGGTCGTCAATAAAAACTGCGACGATTTTAAACTAGGCGAATTAACAGCGGATAACTTCAAATGTCTGATATTGGCACAAGGCCTAATGTCGGCAAAGAACGCGGAAATCAGACGCAGAGTTTTGTCGAAATTAGAGAACGAACCCGATCTCACACTTCAAAAACTGGCTGAAGATCGTCAGAGGATAGTGAGTTTCAGAAAAGACTCGAAAAATATCGTGGAGTCTGATGTTGCGTACGAAAGGAAAGTCAAACATAGATCTCAATCATACTCTCCGGTAAAAGAGAGAAAAAATCCCGATTACTCAAAAATATATGATTACCAAAAATTTCAATACAGGCAGACAAGTGACAACCAAAAAAAGACGCCCAGCGCTTGCTACCGCTGTAGAAAATTACATTGGGCCAAGAGCTGTCCCTATCGTACAAAAAAATGTCAAAACTGCGATAAATTCGGACATAAGGGCTCACAGTGTAAAAACAAAAAAATTGATTGAAAACAGTCAGACATACAAAAAGCGAGAGCAAAACAGACAAAGTCGTTCGTAAATACATAACAGTCAAAGTACTAAATAAGTCGGTAAGATTTCAGTTAGACGCTAGCTCTGATTTCTCAATAATAAACTTACAAACTTGGAGAAAATTAATAGGCCAATAATAAAAATGACTAGCAAGACGGCGCGAACGGTAACAGGAGACAAAATAAAATTTGAAGGCGAAATAATTATCCCAGTATCACTAAATGGTATAACCAAAAAATTAAAAGTCTTCGTACTGAAGAACACAGAAAATTTGTTTGGGTCGGACTGGTTTCAGAAATTTAATCTCTGGGATCAACCAATTAATACGTTTTGCCAAAAAGTAGGACGCATTACGACCGAAGCTGAAAAAATTAAAATGGAACTAAAAGGTAGTTTCCCCGAAGTATTTTCAGTTAAAATTAAGGCAAAATTTGAACTGAAGTGAAATACACGCCCTATTTTTAGAAAGAAACAAAATAAGCTGCGAAAGACCACATTAGTGCCTAAAAAAAGGTTCAACCCGGGAGAAAAAATTTACTTTAAAGAATATCAAAATAACACATCCTGTTGGGAACGTGGAATAATTAACAAAGAATTGGTGATATGGTGTACATCGTAGAAGGACGCAAATACACATATAAAAGATGCCAGAACCATTTACAGAAACGCCGTTTGAACAACTCCATCGACGTACCGTAAACAGAAGAAGAGCCAATAGACGCTATTTTCGACGTGTTCGATTTAGATCCTCCCCAATCAACACCTGAAAAACGTCGGTCATGGAGAAAAGGGAAATTCACTGACCCGTTCATGATCGACCCAAAAAGAAAAAAATCCTAACAGCACTTTTACGAAGTAAAAGGCTTGGGGGAGGGGTATTGTGACAGCCTTACCCATCTCACCATAATGAACTCTTATCTCACCTTTATTAGTACTGAGAGATTTAGCTGCCAGTCGAACAATACCGGATTTATCCGAAACAGTACGAGATTTCTTACCTTTTCTATGTAACTCTATCTTTCTTGTGTAATATAATCTGTTTACCTAATATCCGTGTCTGCGTTTTCATTAGTGACCCTTTCCGGAGTCACAACAGTTTGCTAATACAAAAGTTTATTCGCTACTACACCTCTTAGCAGTCTTCGAGATGAGAGAAACAAAATATGAAAAATGAGTCGACGGTTTTTGCTAGACAAAGAGAAATAAAATGTCGTGAGGAGAGAGAGAGCTGACAACAGACCTTCATATTATCTTTCTCGTTTTCGGTTGTAGTTCTCGTACGTACTTGTTCGTTAGTTCCGTCTTCACAGCCTCGTATCTAGGCTCCAAATGTCCGTCTTTTAGTATTTTCTATCCCGCATTCCCCTTAACGGTGTTTCTGTTTGAGCGTCTTCCAACCAATCAGAATTCGTCACCGATCTGCTGCTGATATATTTCTGATTTTAACCCGAGTGTCCGCTGCTATCCTGACTTAGACCTTGCCATCGTTTCTCCCTTATATCCTCCTCTCTCTCTCTCTCTCTCTCTCTCTCTCTCTCTCTCTCTCTCTCTGTTTGCTTGCCTCGATTATCTTTCTCATCTATGTTCCCTTACTTTCTACCGTCCCGTGGTCGATCAGTAAATATCGCTTGGAAACAACTCACAATTAATTATTTTAAATTGTTTTATAACCATGATAAACTACTTTCTTGGAAAATTAAAATAAATCACCACTTACAAAACAAATGTATGATGCTTAATATAGTTCTATAATATCTCAAAAACGACTCCATGAAGATAAAACAAATGTTAAGTCTCTGAAAAATACAGGTAACAAAAGGTTATAGCACAGCTCAAATACCCAAATACCAAAGAAATAAGAATAGACACAAACGAAAAAAATATCTCCTCAATAATTTGTAAAAATGATGGAAACAATTTTTTTTATCCTAAAAATAGGGTCGCCAAAAATCAACTAGACTTCGCACAAAGCTTCTAGTATTTGATTGAAAATTATGGGTTAAATAAATTTTATAGTAACGTCATGTTATATGCGTGCATGGTAATGCAAGTAGGATTTGAAACAAGGGAAAGGTGCATTCATAAAAAGTTGAAAGGCAATATACATCCTATCAGAAATTAAACAAATTACATGAACTTCTCTTATTCAAATTAGTTGAAAAAAAGAAGTGTCTAATTTTAAATTATCAATTTACATGTCAAAACAGACCCAAAATTGAAATCTGACGTAGTATCACTATGTTTTATTGAAATTATTGAAGTTATTTGATGTATACAAACAAACTGCTGTCTGGGATAATTATTATTACTATTATTATTATTATTATTATTATTATTGTTATTATTATTATTTACTCATTGAGAGTTTATCACATCAGTTTTAGCTGATGGTTTTTCACTGGAGTTTGAGTGAGAGCTAGTCTCCTCAAGTCTCCAGGAGTCTTCTCAGTATTCTGGCCGTTCTCAATAATGCTTTGGATGGTTTCCTCTCGTCCTCCAACTTCCAAGTCGTCCAGTCCCTTTAATAATCCTTTAGTTACTGTACCAAAAGCACCAATCACGATTGGTATATATAGCTTTTTTTAATTCCCTAGCAAGGTCGAGATACTCATCTTTCTTTTCACATTCTTTCAGTTTTATTCGATGGTCAGCCGGAACAACTAAGTCCACGATTTTGGAAATTCTCTTTTTTTTTTTTTATGTTGATTATTCTAAGGTCTAGTGACCGAGATTAGGTGATGCGTTTGTATGTCAAAGTCCCGTAGGAGTTTATGTGTGTCATTTTCAAGGACAGATGCTAGGTTGTGCAAATAACATTTGTTCGTGTGGTCCAATTACAATTTCTAGCACATCTCCAAGTGTATCACCTTGCCCACCAAGTCGTGTCTAGTCTTATACTCCCTCAGCGCTAATTTGCTGCATTCGCTTTTTATGTGATTGATCGTTTCGTCTCTGTCACCGCATAGCTTACATTTGCTATTTTGTTGCGTCTTATCTACTCTCGCTTCGATATGATTGGTTCTTATGGGGCTGTTTTGAGCTATCATGAGGAGAGATTCCATTTCTCTCTTAAGGTTTCTTTTTTTCAGCCACGTACAGGTTTTCTCGTGTGAGATGTCTTTTATTAGTCGTTTAAAACGCCCATAGAGTTATTTTTCTTCCCATTTTTGTTTCCTAGTTTTTGTCATTCTGTTGACAGTATCGTTTCTGATGGCTGTAATCAATCCTCCTTCGTATTTTTCTATGTAGTCCTCGAGTCGTTGTATCGATGCGTCAACGCTGTCTTCATTACTGGTAAGTCCTCTTCCTCTCTCCTTTCTTGATACATGTAGTCTGTCAACGTCGTCTCAGGGATGTAATGCTTCCGGCATGGTCATTAGTTTTCTTATTCTTTGGTCCATTTGCTTAAGTTCTTCTCTATTCTAGTTCAAAAAGGGTCCAGATATTATTATTATTATTGTTGTTGTTGTTGTTGTTGTTATAAATTCAACACCTACAATGAAACAAATAACAAACACATGTGATAAGGCTATGTAGTGGTCCATCGCAATAACAACAAGTAATCTATTTTTGATTGGTTTTATTATTTTTTTTTACATTATAATCATTTTCCAACATAAACGTTTTAGTTAAATTGCTTCCCATAGATCTGCTGTCATATGGTTTACTACCTTCACATAATTTCATGTTTTGGGGAGTCTGATCCCTCCTCGCAGGATACCCCTTGATGGGGTCTTACCCCAATGCAGGGGCTACAGTCGGCATATTCTAAGCCCTGCTGACAGGATTAGATATTTAAAAAATGGACTTGATATGTCATTCAAATTCTGGAGGTAGCAGTTTGTGTTTTCCTTTCACACAAATGCTCCAAAAAGCATAATCTCTCTCTCTCTCTCTCTCTCTCTCTCTCTCTCTCTCTCTCTCTCTCTCTCTCTCTCTCTCTCTCTCTTCTCCTTCTACCTATTGGTAAATAGTAGGGCAGACTTTGTTTGTTAGTCTAGGAGAAGGAAAATAAACTTGAATTCAAAACCGAGCACTTCAGGCTTGTAACTCCACCAAAGAAAAACCTTCTTGATATGAAATTGCGGCACCTTCACTGACATGAAAGGTAAGGGACACTCTTATATACTCTATAAAGTGTTAACACTTATAAATACGTATTAATAAAAATGAACCCGCATAAATAAAAACATATTTTCTTAATGTAAGCATGCTGATATATATGCATATATTAAAATTAACTTCCGTTTGATATTACTTGCATAAAATATTACAAGGTTTTCTGTTTATGAAAATGAAAACAATTTGGTAAAATTGGATTCAGTAGAACTATAATCAGATTTTGCAAAATAAATGTTAAAGTAATTAAATGATTAATTCATGTTTTTCTTGATATACTTTCGAATACTTGATAATTTACATGACAGATTGCTTTGTATTAGTTCTGTTAATAGTAAAATATTTTTATCATTAAGGGTTTTCGGACAATTGTTTTCATCTTTATTGTTATTTCCACAACGTTTCGGCCGATATGTCGTCCGGCCTTCTTCAGGTGTTTGTCAGGTTCCTGAGTTTGACAAACACCTGAAGAAGGCCGGAGGACATATCGACCGAAACGTTGTGGAAATAACAATAAAGATGAAGACAATAGTCCGAATACCCTTAATGACAAAAATCAACAAGCTCTGTCTCAGAAATTTAGACAACTAGTAAAATATTTGTTTGTAATGCTTTTTTATATAAATATAAATACCACCTGAAATCACATAAACTTCAATTATTCAAATTTATTAGGAAAAAATTGTCAAATCTTAAAACCATCAATTTAGATGCCAAAACAAATCCTGAATGGAAATTTTAGGTAGTATCAGTACGTTTTATTGAAATTATTGAAGTTATTTGATGTATACAAAAAAACTGCTGTCTGAAGTTATTAGGCAAACACGAAAAATCACATTTACTTAAATAAAAAAAGTAATAAAATCATCAAAATTTAATCAACAACTATAATAAAACAAATAAAAAACACATATGATAAGTCTTTGAATTCTTTACATGTTAATATATTGGACCTTTTCAATAAAAAGTCAGAAATTTATTATGTATTGATTTTGTTAATTTTTTTAATTCACCATGTTCAGTTTCCAACATGGTAGTTTTAGTTTAATTGCTTCCTATAGGTCTGTTTTCTTGTTATATTGTTTGCCACTTTCATATAATTTCATTTTCACAATCGAACATAGATTTTCAATCAGATTCAGATCAGGACTTACTGGTAACCTTTCCAATATTTTCTCTCCTGGAAATCTTTTATGCTCAAAGAATTCATGGGTAAGATTAGATACATGAAAAGGAGCACTGTCATGTATAAATAAACACATTCCTTTAAAATTACGAGACGGATATGTACAATGCAAAGAAATCTTGTCCATAAAATTGCTATTGTTAGTACTGTTCAGTTGAACTCCTTCATTGACTTTTAATCTTCCAATAATGGCTTGGTTGACAATTCTATCCCATATCATCATACTACCACTTCCTTGTTGCCTACTTTTAGCCACTGGCAGATCTCAATTAGATAAAATCCATCCTTTGGCCCACCTATCAAGTCCATCAAATGTTACTAGAGATTTTTCCATGAAAATTACTGTTATTTTTAAGTTTTCTTCATCATTTGAAGACTTCTACAAAGCTCTGGATATTCCCTCACACAATGACTTTGTTATTTTCTGTTTTAGCAGTTGTTAGATCCTTCCTTTTACCAATTTTTTAATATATATCATGGACAAAAAGGAAAAAGAATTTCATTAGATTTCAGAGGTCTTAAGCTAAAATCAGTTTAATCTACATACTAACTTCAGTTAGTCCATTTTTATAAACTTTAAATACCGTAAAAACTAAGCAGCAAAAATTACAGAAAATGTAATTAAATATTTTACTAAGAAAGGGGTTTAAGTTTGACAAATACTCGTTTTGAACGTATTTTATTATTGAGTGCTTTCTTATTTGCCTAACAACTTTAGATAGACTGCATATACAGGGTGTCTCAAATTAATAAGTTTTATTCCTATGAAAAAAACCCAACTAACCATTAAAAACGGCAGAAAACTTTGTTAAATATATTTTATAAGGGTGGATATGGAGTAGTTTAAAATTGAGTAATATTTGTTCTAAATGTTTTGAATTATTGAGGTTTATTTGATGTTCATTTTTTTTAAATGTACAGGGAAATATTTGTATGTAACATTACAATTGTTCGTATATAATGAATCACTAGCTTCTTACAACAGAGGAAAAATGCTGATAGATTTACATATATAATTACAATATTCCCACCAGACTTCTTAAATGATTCATATTTTTAGTTAGATATAATTTTTACAAAGATAAATTCAAGTAAACGAAAATCTCATCCAATAGCAAAAATTATATAATTAATCTTATCAATTGAAAACAAAAGGCCCTTGGTTTCAGATAATCTTGTAAACTGACTAATACTTATTTGGAATTTTATGCAATGAATAAATTTTCTTGCTTTTTAATTTAACTTCTTTTGTGAAAGATGACCACAATTTTTAGAGTGGAATTTTATCTAAATATTTTGCAAATCCTTTACTTAAATGATATAATTAAATGTTTTAAGTTATGAGATAGTGTGTGGCGCTTTTGAAGTACTCATGAATGCAATATATCTTCACATGTGGATTTCCCATCTAATTCTTCTCACTCTGTTACATTTGATATATAATTACTGAACGAATAAGTATCCCAAATTAATCTCAGTGTATCTACTGACAATAAACAAGAATGAAATATTTATTTTAGTTTTTAGGCGATGACAGCTGACCATTGGATGTTAAGAATAGAGCCAGTTCAGCACACACTATTTTCCACCTTAAGCTTCACTGCGCAAGCCTGAAGGTACACTTCCATATTTACCCCTTTTAAAGAAGCCTTGCAGTGATGGAAAAGAAGCACAAATGAAAGGTTAAAGACTTTATTTATGCTGGATATCACGTTTTGGTTAGTCTTGTGGACTCTTGGTAACTGTCGAAGATTACTCTGCTGAGAACGATCTGGGGACAATTTTTTTAATTATATCAGTGGTATTAAACCGACTCCCTACGGTACTGTGATGTGGGGGCCGTTCAGGAAGCAAGCATTCTTTCAGCATTCCCCTTTAGGAACCGGGCAATAAAGGGGAAGGTGTTGCCAGAAAGGAAGAAATATCCCTGAACCACCAGGAAGGAATACCTGGTGGCTCGAAAAGAATTCATCAGTCATCCCAGAATTTTCACGGTCTCTGAAGGTTTCCTGATATTTCTCCAACTAGCTATCTCCGGGAACAGTTCATTGAGCGAAAGTGTAATACCCAACTATGCCCTGTCTTTTTAAAAGAAGAGTATTTCTCTTTACTAATAGGAGAATATTTTCTTTCTAGGTTCCCTTTAATATTTTCAAAACAGTTTTTTCTAATTTTCGTTCATCCCTAAATGAGGTTTTATATTCCAGATGTGGAAACCCAAAATACATCACATAGAAAATCTAGTAACATGTTTTGCTCTATTTCTCTTTCATATATTCGTGGCCTCAATTGACTTTGGTGTTTTTTGTGGAAATGATTTCATAAATTTATATTTTCCTACTATTATCCAGCCGGTGACTTTTATTTAACTTTTGTTTGCAATTAATTCTTTAAATGTATATATATATATATATATATATATATTATTGGGGGCAAGGTTCGTTGTTCTTTTTTATATTTGTATTGTTACGAAGCTTTTAGGCCACTAAGTCGTCTTTCAAAGTTACACTGTTAACTGATTTTCCAAGCCAGGCTCTGACAATAAGAACGGCCGAATTTCATTACTCAAAACCTAGCAGGTAAAACATAAGAGCAACAAAGAGGAACAACAAACAATAACATAGAGACAAAATAGATAAAGTTTAAGAACAGGAAAGAAAGAAACCTTGTGGCAACCTTTCGTCGCTATCTGGACAGTATCACCTGTTGAACGCCCCAACCCCATGTTGTGTAGATTCTTTTATAACAAGATTCGTCTGTTGCAGGTTGTGGTCGAAACCGTATAAGCCACGAATCAGCTCCACAAGCTAAAAATTGATTATTTACTAGTCGATAGGTGCGTGTAACTGTTCGCAACATTCACTTAAACGCTTATATCTCGCCATTCCAATTATCCAATTCTCCCTAACGGTCTGTGTATGTCCTCTTTGACCACAATGGATGTGTGTGTATGTGTATATGAATTTCAGTCAATCTCTTCATTGCTTAAAGTTTGGACTTCTGGAAAAGAAAAACTAATCATCCAAGTAGAGTACTTTAAAAAAATGATACCTTTGTCAATTGATTTCTGATCGTACTAGCACCAAAATTTGATTTATCAATAACAGTAAAAAAAAACTAATCCTTTCATCCTCATCGAGAAATCTTCCTCTTTCTATTTTATCATCTATTAGAATTTCCCTAACCTTCTAAACTTGTTCAAGTTATCCTTTAGATACTACTTTACACACACACATACACACACACATAGACACACACACACACATGTACATATATATATATATATATATATATATATATTCGCGCTATCTATGACCACACACAATCGTACAGATACACTGACCTCCACATGCATATACATACATATACGCTACGTCAACAAAATCATATAAACACGCTTGAACCTACATACCTAAATATGTACACCTAGAGACAAAAGACCTTATTGTGTCACAACCTCCTCGTTTTTACTAAAAGCAGACCAAAACGCAAAAATTCGAAAATAAAGGTAACACAGGAATCACATGTGTAAAGAATAAAAAAAACAAACAAACAAAAAACGTCGTACAAGAAACCAAAGGCATAACAAACCCCAAGTTCAGTATAACAGAACAAAAAGGGGACACTTCTACGGGTCTTAAACTCTTTTTTTATATAGCAGTCTCTTCGGGGGTTTGCGTCAACGACATGCTTCATGGTACTACCCTTGAAACGTGCCATGTTTTCGCTATTTATCGAAGGTCCACTTTCTTTTAGAAAGCTAACGTAACTAAAATTGCTATCTCCAACCTCCAGAATAGTAGTTCTCGCTAACGTGGGAACACGGGAAAAGAAGAATTCCCATTCATCGCGTTCGTAGCAGTATATTTACGACAATTTTCTGTATTCAGCCACAACTACCAAATAATTGGTACCATTGATTGGACCAGTATAATCAAGATGCAGCCTGGTCCATGATTTAGTAATTTTATGCTATAGCTGTATCTTCCTTGGTGATGCTTTGGTTGTCATGATAGTCTTAGCCGCATTTTATTAAATTTTCTACCTGGCGAGTATACGTATGCTTTCATTATCGATTTAATTTCTAGATGTCCAGAGCGAAACTGTTTTATAACCTGTGACCGAAGAGCTGTTAGTATTCACAACACGGTTTGCTTACATTGCAGAAATTTTGACCATATCTATCCATTAGTTGAATTGGTTGGATTTTCTATGATTTTTTTTTCGAACTAAATTGTAAACGTTTTGCCATCGATTTCAATACTTTATCATTTACAGTTAAAATTTTGTATTTTAAAAATGTAGTCCGTAAAATCATTGTGACACGATGCCGATGTGAACATTTTTTTGCATCATGTTGAATATGAAGTTGAACTATGTGTGTGTGTGTGTGTGTGTGTGTGTGTGCGTGTGTGTGTTAAAAATGTGAATGCCTGGGAAAAGACTGAAAAAATATTTTGCGTTACTATTATTTGGAGACAAAATCATTCAAAACTGCAAGCAAAATTTCGCAGGAAATTTAACTTTAACAATTATCCTCAGAAAAGCCAAATGTATCGTTGGGTACACAAATTTCAAGCCACTGGTTCAGTTAGCAACCTCATCATGAAGGTAGAAAATCCCTGCTCTGGCAGGAAGTTGATTCCAAAATGTCCAGACAATGTGGATGTGATGAGAGATTCTGTCGGAAGGAGTGTGAAAAGGTTCCTCTGAAGTTTCCAAGAACACTATCTTTCATGTGAATCGTTGCAAAGAATCTTTAAAAAGGATCTTCAGCTGTTTCCATACAGAATCCAGATCAAGCATAAACTCACACCAGCTGAAACGTTTGGTGATGTGACGGTAGTTCGAGAAAAAGATTGAAGAAGATCCTGACTTCTCTGATGATGTTTAGTTTAGCGACGAAGCATACTTCTGGCTCTGTGGACATGTCAATAGCAATAACTGTATGTACTAGGTCGTAGAAGCCCCAGACGAGATGCTCCAGACGCCCTTGCTCTCTGTGAAATCCACGGCCCGGGTGACCATCTCAAAACATGGAATAATCGGACCATTTTGATTTGAAAATGCAGACAAGGAAGCAGTCACTGTCACAAAGAAGCGTTACATTGATGTGCTGAACAAGTTCTGGTGGCACTTGGAACACATCGTAGTGTGAATCGAGATATGCAATGATTTCAATAAGATGGGGTACAGCTAAGATCACGACGGAGTGGCTCGACCATCCATTCCTTAATCGGCTGATCAGTAGGTGCCGAGAACCCGTGTGGTCTCTGCATTCACTCGATAAGACAACGTGTTTAAGAACACTCCACAGACAATTGCTGAACTCAAAGTGGCCATCAATCAGAATATTCATACCATACAGAAAAAAGAGTGCGTCAAGATGATTGACAGCATTGCTCGACGAATATCATCGGCGCAATGGCGGTCATTTAGAACACGTCCTGTAAAACATGCATCCTTTGAACCAGAAAGTCAATGAAGGAGTTCAACTGAACAGTACTAACAATAGCAATTTTATGGACAAGATTTCTTTGCATTGTACATATCCGTCTCGTAATTTTAAAGGAATGTGTTTATTTATACATGACAGTGCTCCTTTTCATGTATCTAATCTTACCCATGAATTCTTTGAGCATAAAAGATTTCCAGGAGAGAAAATATTGGAAAGGTTACCAGTAAGTCCTGATCTGAATCTGATTGAAAATCTATGTTCGATTGTGAAAATGAAATTATATGAAAGTGGCAAACAATATAACAAGAAAACAGACCTATAGGAAGCAATTAAACTAAAACTACCATGTTGGAAACTGAACATGGTGAATTAAAAAAATTAACAAAATCAATACATAATAAATTTCTGACTTTTTATTGAAAAGGTCCAATATATTAACATGTAAAGAATTCAAAGACTTATCATATGTGTTTTTTATTTGTTTTATTATAGTTGTTGATTAAATTTTGATGATTTTATTACTTTTTTTATTTAAGTAAATGTGATTTTTCGTGTTTGCCTAATAACTTCAGACAGCAGTTTTTTTGTATACATCAAATAACTTCAATAATTTCAATAAAACGTACTGATACTACCTAAAATTTCCATTCAGGATTTGTTTTGGCATCTAAATTGATGGTTTTAAGATTTGACAATTTTTTCCTAATAAATTTGAATAATTGAAGTTTATGTGATTTCAGGTGGTATTTATATTTATATAAAAAAGCATTACAAACAAATATTTTACTAGTTGTCTAAATTTCTGAGACAGAGCTTGTTGATTTTTGTCATTAAGGGTATTCGGACTATTGTCTTCATCTTTATTGTTATTTCCACAACGTTTCGGTCGATATGTCCTCCGGCCTTCTTCAGGTGTTTGTCAAACTCAGGAACCTGACAAACACCTGAAGAAGGCCGGACGACATATCGGCCGAAACGTTGTGGAAATAACAATAAAGATGAAAACAATTGTCCGAAAACCCTTAATGATAAAAATATTTTACTATTAACAGAACTAATACAAAGCAATCTGTCATGTAAATTATCAAGTATTCGAAAGTATATCAAGAAAAACATGAATTAATCATTTAATTACTTTAACATTTATTTTGCAAAATCTGATTATAGTTCTACTGAATCCAATTTTACCAAATTGTTTTCATTTTCATAAACAGAAAACCTTGTAATATTTTATGCAAGTAATATCAAACGGAAGTTAATTTTAATATATGCATATATATCAGCATGCTTACATTAAGAAAATATGTTTTTATTTATGCGGGTTCATTTTTATTAATACGTATTTATAAGTGTTAACACTTTATAGAGTATATAAGAGTGTCCCTTACCTTTCATGTCAGTGAAGGTGCCGCAATTTCATATCAAGAAGGTTTTTCTTTGGTGGAGTTACAAGCCTGAAGTGCTCGGTTTTGAATTCAAGTTTATTTTCCTTCTCCTAGACTAACAAACAAAGTCTGCCCTACTATTTACCAATAGGTAGAAGGAGAAGAGAGAGAGAGAGAGAGAGAGAGAGAGAGAGAGAGAGAGAGAGAGAGAGAGAGATTATGCTTTTTGGAGCATTTGTGTGAAAGGAAAACACAAACTGCTACCTCCAGAATTTGAATGACATATCAAGTCCATTTTTTAAATATCTAATCCTGTCAGCAGGGCTTAGAATATGCCGACTGTAGCCCCTGCATTGGGGTAAGACCCCATCAAAGTTATATCATCTGTAGAGGAATAAGACTCCCCCAAAAAGATGTCCTGAGTATGACACTCATCTACATACCGTTGTGAAGCTCCATTTCTGGAGTTTTGTGTAATGTGTAATATAATGGCCGAGGGATTTCGTTTTATATATCTTGCCTTTGGGTTTAGTTAGGCCGAGAACCTTTCGGCTCAGCACATAGGTTAGTTAGGTGCAAACTTGAGCACAGATGTTGACGCGCGCGCGGGGAGGATGTGTCGTTCACAGATGTTAAAATAAAAATCCCTTCGGGATTTGAATGACGTCATGCACCGGAAGTGTGCGCGGAGAATTTTGGGAGATTTGAAAAAGTCGTGAGTTGAGAACTAGACACCGAACGAGAAGTGTCGACTTTCGGGGCTCGCAGAGGCCAGACGAATTTGCGCGCTATGGGCACCGCACGAGATAGGGGGGTGCAGATGAAAAAGCCACAATAGAAATAATGTGTATCTCTCTACTTGTGTCGAAGAACCTTTAAACTCAAAGGTAATAAAAAGTTTCGTACCTGAACTAAGAAGTCGTAAGTGTTTTTCATGTTTCGGGATTCCTATGTTCTATGTATATATGTTATGAACATTCTATGTACATTTCGCATATCCGGATATCTGGCTATGGTACAAATGGAGAGTCACTCTTCCATCGCCATTACTCCCAGGACTTTTCTGAACCAGAGTTATAGTACCTGTTAGGTTTTCATCTCTAATCCAATTAGATTTGTTTGAAAATTATTAATATTCGATAGGAATGCATGAAACCATGTAACTGAATACAAACAAATGATCATTATTAAAATAATTATTAAAACTTATATAGGAATGCTGTATCAAATTATTTCTTTTAAGGATAGTTATTTGAAGCTATAATTGTTTACTAAGGATTATTAATAATAGTTGTAACTTGAAATTATATGATTGCTGGCAAATTATTGATGTTAGATTAGAATACTTGAAACCATATTACAATGCAAATAATGATCATTATTAAGTAAATACTGTTACTTTAAATCAGACGATTGAGATAGAAACATTTGATATCAATGAAGACTTAAAATCATTTGACTGTGTGAAAATTATTTTTATTAGATGGGAATACTTGATATCATATATAACTGAGTGCAAATTAATCATATTTGATAGGAATACTTGATATCATATAACTGTGTGAAAACAAATTATTAAAGACAAATTTTAAAAAGGGCAATTTAAAAAGCAATGCAATTGAAGATATTGATAAGATTACAATCAAACATTTATGAACAAATCAAATTTCAGAATTAAATAAACTATGGGGAATTGATATTTTGTTCAAAATATAAACCAAACCAAATCTAAAATAAAGTTGTTACAAAACCTCTGCACTTAAGTATATATCAGAATATATTGTTTTCACTTTAGATAAATTTTCCAATACCACTTTTATTTTATTCATGGACTAAAAAATGAATTCTATATCAATTATTATCTCTTTTGAATATATTTAATCATATTTGATAAATGTAAGATGAACTTAAAAACACTAACATGCAATATAAATTATCAAACTCAACTCGACTATAAGGAAATTGTCACTACATTTACTTGATGCATCAACTCGTTAATAAAAGTCAGTTAACCATAAAAATCCATCCATAATAATCCCCCAGATCTAAACATCTGAATCACTGTTTGTAAAATCATGTACTATGTTACCTGTTCAAATAGGAAATGACACAGAATGTCTACATGTATCATTTTGCTGACCTTCGTGAAAACTTTTGTTTCAGGTTATTTTTAATCCTATGCTCTTTTAGCTACAATTTTTAAACGTTTGTTGATACAAAAAGTTAATTTGAAGAATAAACTGTTTAACAAAATCATGCCATGAATTCTTTGTGTGAAAAATGTTCACAAAATAAAGATACTCTGTTAGTTAAAAAGTCTTTGTTGCTTATTTTCATTTATGACATAGTTTCCGTCTTATGGAATATATTATAATAATTAGGTTTACTTATACATAGAGAACTTTCTCTTTGAAAAGCTAACTGATAAGAGATCCAGGTTTTGTAATAATTTGATATCTTTAATGAATACCTGCCTCACAAATCTAAACTTAAATCTTTAAAAGTCATTTATCTATATTGCATTATAGTATAAAAATAATAATTAAATAAAAGGAAGTCAAATGATAAAAAAACAAATGATCACAAAATAAGATCTGTTACAATATTTATGTGGGTAAATAAAATGTAAGACCTGTTATAGATAAGCGTATGGTTGCAAGAGACAACGGACGAAAGGAATGGATTTAGTTTCGTTTATTATTTAATAAATAAAAGTCGGTATGTCAGAAAAGATACAAGCTCTTTTCTTCCACCATATGTGGGCCAGGAGGTGAGTGGGTGTAAGTCGTTCTTGGGCGGTTGGTTTGTTATTTGTGACACCATGTGTGATGTGGGTCAGTAAGCTATAAGCATTCGTGGACTATTGTTGGAATGCAGGGCTTAATTTGGTAGGGCGTCAGCAGTCTTTGATCTTGTCCGAAATGCAACGTGTGACGGTTCTCTCTCTCAAAGCCTCCCCCCCCCCGAGTCGACTGACTTTCTTGAAGTTTTGTTGACCATTTTATACAGTAGCGTCCAAAACTAAGGGACAAAATTTTAAAACCTAATATTTGTTAGAAATAACAACTGTGAAAAGCTGAAATTTTGACATCTGGTAGTCGTCATCATCCATAATAACATACTAAAATTTGAATCATTTGCAAAGGATAAAAAAAGAATTATAACAATTATTTATTTATTTTCAAATTTGGAACGTCCAAAAGTAAGGGACAAAATTGTTTTGGACGCTACTGTAGCTACGTTTAGGGTCGAATCGACTCCAAAAAACTTTTGCGGAGAAAGTTCATGATTGGTTGAAAAAAAAGGACTTTTTTAATTGTAAATTTATTTTTACTTTTCAACCGGATGAATGCGTGGAGCCTACCTGCACAGCGACGTGTTTTATTCATTTTAATCTCGGCCATCATCCAGACAACATCCGGTTAATGTTAACTTCTTTCAACTGAAATGTACGCTCGAGATATTTTTACTTGTTTATTTATTCATTTCGCTTGTGAATTAGTTTGGAATATATTAGTAAATCAGAAGAGATTTCTGTATATAACAGACCTATCTCTCATAGTTTTTTTTTTTTTTTTCATTCTTATTTTCTTTACAGATAACCAAGAAGAAAGTTCTCATTTCTCCTTATAAGACAGGTCCAAATAACTACATTCCTTCTCAAATATTCAATTAGGCAATAAAATTCTAATTTGATGTCTCAGATAAAGATAGAAAATTATTAATGCATCAATCATAAATTAACATTTTATCATTTGTGAGTCTTTTTTTTTTTTTTTTTTTTTTTTGCAGATTTATTTTTAGATTGCCACACATTGTTGTCTAAATTGGTAACCGATAATACCTAATAATGTTTTTTTTGTATAATGTTCCACTAGAAATAATAAAATCTTTGTTTTAGAAGAAAAATAACCTTTTATTTAAAAAAAAATTCATTGGTATCAATTGATAAGTTCAACATGGCATGTCATGCCGTGGGAAAAAATTGATTTAAAATTGATTATTAGAATATCAAAAATCAAAAGTAAAAGATTTTGAGCTTAAATAATGCAAGAAAGGGAAAGCTCGGATATTTTTTGAAAAATGAAAAAATTCCTACTTTTTACATTACATAAGTGAATATCAGTCAGAGTTATGGAATTAGATTTAAAATACTGAATGAAAATTGCATGGTTCCATCAGATGGAATGATAGCGAGACAGCAGAGTTGCAGATGTAGTGATAGAATATTGTTTTTCCTGTAGAAACCAAGACTGAATACATGTTACCAGCAGGAAGGAAGGCATCAATGAACTAAATATACAATTTTCCTTCGGTCCTTTTATCTTATACTTTTTATTTATTTAAATCTCTTGCTCAGTTAAATTTATTTCAGTTTTATAATTTCCATTTGTTGATCGATATACTCTTTCTCTCTCTCTCACTCTCTCTCTCTCTCTCTCTCTCTCTCTCTCTAATCATCGAGTTTAACTGCTACCCTCTCTCTCACTCTCTCTTATTTACTTACTTATTCATTCACTCCCTCATATACACTCTGTTTTTTTTTTTTCACTTTTCCATGTTTTATTTCAGCTCATTTATTTAAAATATGTTCAATTTCCATTTTCAGATTCATATCCATCTTTTTTATAAACTTTTAAAAAATCAGACATTTTGCTACACCAAGATACACGAAGAATAGATGTATTATGTCATTAATAAATGAAGAATAAATATATGCAACAAGGACTTTTCAACTAACACGCTATCCCTATCTTGTGAAGACTTCCAACTTCTTGATCGGAAATATCAGTTCTCCCTTATAAAAAAAAAAACGTTTTTTTACCCATAAACTCAGTTACATTCCCAATTTTTTTCCCTTTTCTCATTCCTTCAATTCTATTTTATACTTAAATTATTGTATTCCTTACAGTTTCATCTATTTATTTTTCTTTCTACAAAAAATTCTATTCTTCAATTAATTATTGCAAATATGGTAGGATTCATTCAGCCTCATTCACTGAGAAAAATTGGGCAAAATTCAGTTACTTGTCTGCTGACCAAGTGAGAGAGGCAAGGTAACAAATAGAAAAGAGTATGTTAGTAACACAAATAAGTTGGCAACAAGTTTACAGTGACAATTACAAAATAAGAATTTATTCTACGAGTGGAAATGGATTGATGTTCAAACTATAAAAAAAAAGGTCCTTGTATGTGAACAAAAATTTCCTTGCAACAGAAAAAAAAACTTTTCTATAAAGTAAATCTTGTATACTAGCATGCGATGTTTTACTGTTGATAGTAATGGAATTCTTTCCTCAACGAGTTTCTTGCTATGCTTAGCTCTGCAGCTATGGCTTGTCTTTGACTGAATGTATCTGCTTTGTTTACAAAACTGGCGTCTAGATGTCAGTAATTTCTTTTCTATTTTTAGATTTGATGCAAGATTTATTTCATTTATTTTGTATATTTATTAATTTTTTAATGGCCCCGACCTATTCCTTCCATTTTATTTTCCCTTTTCTTTTATTAATGTCATCCAACTTGTTGCTAAAATCATCATCATCATCATCATCATCATCATCATGTCACGCTATCAGCACAGATATTCCTGACCCTCTCTCGCCACACCTCCCTATCGTCCATTGCTTTCGGCAAATCCTCAGGGCTACATCCCATATCGGCACAGAGCTGATGTATGTAGGTTGAAATATAAAAATGTTTTTAAAAAATGGGCAAAAACATTTTCAAAAGCACCAATGAGCAGGCTTTGTACATGTGATATTATCATGGTAGAGATAGAATTGAATGTATTGGGAGGAAACTATGCAGACTTCACAAGAATGCTATGTGCCATCTTGGAAACAACACCCCACAAAATATCAGCTGTACAAACACCAACCTTCCATCTCACAAACCACCCAAGTAAGACTAACAAGATATATGGGTACTGTTAGAAAAGTAAAGATGAATTCATAAGAAACATTTTCTTATCGACTCCTACATATGGACACACCAGCATTGGCTGACCAGCAAAGATTTACTTATATCAGCTCTCTGCAAACACAGGGTGCAGCCTAAAAGAGCGATGGAGGATAGGAATGAATAAGCAAGAGAATCCAGGAACTTGGTGCTGTCAGAAAGACTTGATTATGAATGGCGCTGAAAGTTTCCTAGTGACAAAGAAGGTAATTCAACCACAGTCGGGCCTTTAGATGTCACAGGTATGAGGGTGACACAGGCTAACATTATAAGAATAAGTGTAACATTATAAGAATAAGCGTAACTCCAAACATCAGCCTTGATACTATTACTATAAAGAACTGAAGTGCAGATGATCCTGATTTTTCATAATGAATATGACTGATTAAGATGAATAGAGCTATGTTTGGATTTATTTACAATTCTCTTTATGCTTCTAAGCTAATTTTAAAAAGTGGCAAAATTAAATGTTCATATCATGAAGTTTCTTTATCAAAGTCATGAAATATCCTTCTATACTGACCTTTTCAAATTTTTTAATGTCTCTCAATGTCCTGCGCGTTATCATTATTGTTCTGCCTGTCTTTCAGCTATCCAGTTCATAAAACAAATTAAGTGAATTAATTCAATCTCTGTACACAATACTGCAGAGATTTTTTTTTAAATATTGACTCACTTACAAATTGAGCATAAATCTGAAATTGTTCCAGAAAAACAGTACAAAAAGGTTACATCATTTTATATAATACTTAACAAAGAGAATGCGAAAGAACAAATACGAAAGAAAAAATTAGTTATTAAATATCTCGTTAATAACTAATATAAACAGTTAATTACAACAGTTATGTTTTGAATTAATGAAAGTAAATACAGATTTAAATTCTCTTTTGAATCTTGTTTAAAAATTTTTTGTTTTGGAGTTTGTTTTTACTTTTTAATGTTTATACTAAACTGGGAGAAAAGAATCTTAAGCCCCTTATGAGAAATGCGCTCAATGCCAAAAATATGCTAAGGTTTTAGGTCTTAAATTACAACAACTAACAAGCGAAAAGTGAACAAAATTATCCGAATGCCAGTCACTATATAAAATACAATTCTACATAAATTAAGTAAACTTTATCTTTGCTTAGCTCAGGAATCTATCTAGTAGTAACTGTCAGGCTTAGCGAAGGGGGAGAGAAACGTAGATAAAAAAAGAGGGGTGGGAAAGCTTGCTTTTGTTACCTTAAAAACAAAAACGATTCCCACAAAGCAACTTATTTCAAGAGAAATAAACTTCATAAAATCCGGCTTTGCATATTTTTCTCTATGCTTGTCGAAAACATTGAACAATAACATACATTATTATAACCAAAAAAAAAATGAAGAATGGCTTGCTCGAAGCCATGCCGTCTGTCACCTACTGCCAGTTTAACTTTTGTTAATGATAAAATACCATTCTTTGGTATTTTATGTCAAAGTTATTTTTAAGCCAATTTTTGGGTTTGTTCTTTTTCTCGGTGTCTCTTTCTTTTGTAGAATCAAACTGGACAACTGTGTTCTACTTTCCTGTATAGACTTGTTGAAAACGAAGTTTACAATTTCTTCAAGTGAAACTTCCTCCTCTCCTTCTGTTTCAACTTAAATTTTCTTCTGTTGAGACTACAGAGGCATTTACCGAATCTATCAACCGGTCAACAGCTTCTCTTGGGTCGGCAAAAAGTCCAATAATTCAGCCTCCAGACCTCAGACTCAACTTTCTTTTGAAGGGAACATCATCATCATCATCATGTCGCGCCGCCTGCGCGGATATCCCTGACCGTCTCTCGCCATTTCTCCCTATCATTCATCGCCTCCGGCAGGTCTTCAGGGTTACATCCCGTGTCCTCACATAGCTGCTGTATGTAAATTCGTGCTGGTCGTCCCACTCTTGCACATCCATGTGTGGGGGTCCACAGGAGTACATCGCTTATGAGCTCGTCCTTGCTTCTCCAGCAGTGTCCTGCGTGTCTGGTTCGTCGAACTTGTATAATTTTTGTGATGGGGGGCAAGTGTCCGTATAGTTGGAGTCTCGTGGGGTGTTGTCGCCAGGACTTGTTTAATACTGCTCTCAACATTCTTGTATAATTTCCGTCCAGCCTCCTCTCCAGCCGCTTCGTAAGCGTCCATGTGGTGCATCCATATAGCAGTATCGACACAACCGCTGCCTGGAAGAAACTGCGTTTCATTTTATCAGTTAGGTCCGACTTCCATATGATCGAGAGCCTATCGATAGCTGTCCATGCCTTCGTCAGTCGAGTGTCGATGTCTTTCTCGGTTGATGAGACGCTGCTTCCTAGGTAGGTGAATTTGTCGACTAGTTTCAGAGAGGCTCCGTCTAGTGTGGCAATGTTGCCCGTTTGGTTGTAACACATATATTCGGTTTTGTTTACATTGACATGGAGGCCAATGCCAGCTGCGGCTCGTTCCAGACTATGCAGTAGTGTCTCTGCTTGATTAGGCGTATTCGCTAGTAACGCCAAGTCATCAGCGTAGTCGGCGTCCGTGATTGTTTTTGCGGGGTATCTTTTGCTTCTTCTCTTAGTCAGCTGGAAGCCATTTTCTCTGATTTTGTCGATCGAAGTCCTAAGCACATAGTCTAGACAGATGATAAAGAGGTACGGGGCTAGTGTGTCTCCTTGTAGTACTCCTGCAACTATGTCGAAGTATTCCGTGTCTCCATCTGGTGAACGTACTTTCACTTTGGTGTTTCTGTAGAGAATCATTATCGCTGCTACGGTTTCTTTTGGTAGGCCGTATGCTAGTAGGATTTGCTCCATCTTCCCTCTGTGTATGGAATCGAATGCCTTGGTAAAGTCGACAAATAGTAATGTCGCCTGTAAGTTTTTTGCCCGAACGCCTTCCAGGATTCTACGGATGGTCAGTATTTGTGAGGTTGTGGATCTATTTCTCCGGAAGCCATTTTGGTTTTTCCTAAGGATGTTGTCTATTTTGGGTTCTATGCGGTTTCGTAGTAGGGCATTGTAGATTTTGGCTGCTATGGATGTAAGTGTTATCCCTCGGTAGTTCTTGGCTAGTCCGAGGTCGCCTTTTTTAGGGAATGGAAGGATGCATCCCTTCGTCCATCGTTCTATCCTATTTTGACTATAGACTGCGTTGCATTGCCGGAGCAGTATATCGTCGAATTGTCTCGTCTTCCACACTTCTGGGGGGATCTCGTCTAGCCCCGCCGCTTTCCTATTTTTAATTCTTCTGAGAACCGAGTCGAGTTCTTCTTTGGTGAAAGGACCTAGTTTTACGTCTAATTGCTTACTAATAATTCTGGTGATCGGTTCATCCGTTATTTCCGGTGGGTTTCCTAGTAGATTTTTGAAATGCTGTTCCCACAGTTTTACTCTTTCTTGTTGGCTTGCAGCTTTCAATTTTGCTTTGGCTGTGCTCTTCCTTCCACTTACTTCGTTTATTGTTTGCCAGGCTATCCTGGATTGCCTATCTTCCACCGAGTCTCTAATCTTATCTATCTGATTTTGTACGTATTCTGCCTGTTCTTTTAGGTATATTCCTGTTAATTGATGTTGTGCCTTTTCTAGTTTTCGTGCATTTGTGTTTGTTGGGTTCTTTCGATAGCTTTTGGAGGCAGTCTTCACAAGTGCACGTTTTTCTCTAGCCGCTAGCGTTTCCCAAGGGACTCTATATTTAGTTCTAGGCTTTGTTGGAATACACTTTTCTGCCGCCTCCAGGTGTGCTTCTACAAAATTTTCATATTCGTCATTTGGGGTGCCTATTTCTGCCTTCTCTTGTAGTGCTTCGAATCTGTTTCTTAATTCTAATGCATACTTATCTCTAATATCTCTGTTGTTGAGTAGGGCCCAGTCATAGTGCTTGGTCGTCGCTTTACGTGTGGCGTTTTTTCTTAGGCTTAGTCGTACTTTGGCCGTAACTATTCGATGATCGGAGGACACACCCTCGAAAGAGGAGTATGCCTCGCAATTCATCGCACTGTTTTTCCATTTCCTGTTTATAAGGACGTAGTCTATCTGTGCTTTACTCTTATTCGCGTATGTGTAGGTCCATAATTTCCCCTCCCTTTTTTGAAAGTTTGTATTGAGGCATGTTAATCTATTTTCTATCATGAAATCTATTAAATGCTGTCCATTCCTGTTAGACGCGCAATGTAGGCTGTATTTGTTGTGTCTGTTTTTCCCGATTTGTGCATTCATATCTCCGCCAATGACTAGCAGGTTGTGTTTCGGAATGCTACGTACTAGGGAGGATAGATCTTCGTAGAAGGTGGCTATTTCGTTTTCTTCGCTAACATTGGTAGGGCTGTAGCAGGAGATAATTGTTGCTTTGGGGTTGCCATTAAACGTTGCGGCCATCATCCTAGGTTGTATTCTCTCAATGCTGTTCAGTGTTTTTAACGCTCTTGGTCCTAGAAGTATTCCCACCCCTCCTACCGATGCATTGACAGAGTTTTTCCATGCCGATACAGTCACCAGCATCCATCCATTACCAGTTTCGTGATACTTGATATCTTCGGTGTGCGTGTATCGGTGCTCTTGTATGCAAATTATATCTATCTTATGTTCTACGGCTGATGCAGTTAGCTCTGATAGTTGACCTAATCTATTTAGGGTTCTCACGTTAAATGTTGCTATCTGTATTGTTTGTTTGCATTTTAGTAGTTTTTGTTTGAGTTTGAGCTCTGTAGCTGATTTTTCGAACACTGAGGCCAGGGCTCCAACCTCAGCAGGACGCGCCCCTTTTTTACCCGCGCGAAGAGCGATGCGGTTTATGGATCTGGTTTGAGTACGAGTCATGGTTATCTTTCGATGGCTGTTTTTGTTCTCATCTATAGAAGCCACTCTTATAGATGAGCAGCAGTAGTTCCCCGATCGAACTGACAATCTTGAGCGTTAAGCCGCAAGACTCACACGTACATCATGCTGCTTCCCATGTGTACGCGGTAGTAAAAAAAAAAAAAAAAAAAAATTTCTCTTTTTTTGTCTTAGGTTTTAACTTAGTTAAAGTCCAGGACTGCTGGATGTTAAAATTCAAAGAAATTTTGGGGTATATTACATGGTCATCTAGTGGTGGACAGAGAGAGAAAGAAAGAGAGAGGAGGAGTCAACTCTTTTATGGCTTTCGTCTTTAGCACGTGTTAGACTACATTTGAGGTGTTTTGGATTTTTTTTTTCTTTTTCCTTTCTTTTCAGGGGGGGGGCAATTTTGGGGGTTTTCTTTAGCAAATTTAGAAGTTCGTCTTCCAAAAGTAAAGTTTTTCCTGAAAATTAAGTCGCATAAGTCTTCATTCTTCATTTAAACAACACATAATACAGCCGAGATTCAAGACATTACTATTTTAAATCAAATGTGCATTTTTAAATGAATAGTTTAGTAGAATAAATTTACTGACCTCTGTGAAAAATCTTCTGGAAACGGAATCACTTCCAAACGTACGCATACTATTTCAACAAATGAAGGATTAAATTATTACTAATTTTAATAGTATTTATATTAAAGGTTCCACTCCTATATCATGGTCATCTAGTGGTGGACAGAGAGAGAGAGAGAGAGAGAGAGACAGAGAGAGAGAGAGAGAGAGAGAGAGAGAAAGAGAGAGGAGGAGTCAACTCTTTTATGGCTTTCGTCTTTAGCACGTGTTAGACTACATTTGAGGTGTTTTGGATTTTTTTTTTCTTTTTCCTTTCTTTTCAGGGGGGGGCAATTTTGGGGGTTTTCTTTAGCAAATTTAGAAGTTCATCTTCCAAAAGTAAAGTTTTTCCTGAAAATTAAGTCGCATAAGTCTTCATTCTTCATTTAAACAACACATAATACAGCCGAGATTCAAGACATTACTATTTTAAATCAAATGTGCATTTTTAAATGAATAGTTTAGTAGAATAAATTTACTGACCTCTGTGAAAAATCTTCTGGAAACGGAATCACTTCCAAACGTACGCATACTATTTCAACAAATGAAGGATTAAATTATTACTAATTGAAGGGAACAGCATACCCAAAACTCAAATAGCCTGCAGCAGGCTTATTGTTACAACAAGTAACTATAAAAACCCTCAGTCTGTGTATTAAACACAGCATTACTATGTCCTTTCACCTTAAAAGTGAGATCCATGTCCTTCAGACCCCAAGAAAGTCTTCATTACAAATTCTCGGGTTAGCAATTTATTAGGATATCTAGCAAGGAATCCGCTAAATAAGAGCGCTCGCTATCTGAGGCGATAAGGACATTAAACCTGTATTCTCTCTCATATACCAAAACAACCCCCATTATAGGCAACAACAAATTGTTACGGCCATTATCATCTCGAAAACAAGTATGGGTATCCAAAGTGGACTTATCTAGACCGGGACACATAGCACCGGCATACAGCAACTCTTGCAATCACAGCAAGGTCTGAGTAGTCCTTTTTTAACGAAGCAGTTCGTCGGGTATTCGTTTAACGAGTTTGAGTTCATTCAAAGGATAAGCTTTTTCTTTTCTCTGTGTTCTCTGCGCAGCAATATTTTGGAATTTGGGTTTCTTCTATATCTCAAATTGTTTTTGGTTTTTCAACGAACAAAGGCAACTCCTTATGCGTCTTCATCCTTTGAGGAATAAACGGAAACATATTATGTGTACTCACCCTCTGATGACAACATGGCAACTAACTTATTTCCGTAGCTTGAAAAATTACCACGTGTTGGTTTGTGGGGGTGGCGGTTTCTTCCTTGGTACCAATCATGGTCGAAGGTTTGTTTTTCCGCTGACACATATATGGCTAATAGGGAGTGAGGCTCTCCCATGCCCATATCATCTTGTAATGATAGAGATGATAGAGAGAGGTGAAGGAGAGACGGCCTCTCCCACTTCCACTATTCTGTACTTCTTGCTTACTACTATCGTCTGCTGACGGTCAGAGAGTCGCAGCTGCCTTCCCCACAACCCGAGCAAATGTATTAGGGTGTCATATTTCCTCGTCACAGAAGAAGGCGCATTGTCGCGGCAAAAACTGCATCAAAACTTATCCTGCTTAGAAACAATATTAAAGTTCTCGAGGGTAGCAGGTTTTTTTTACTAATCATTGGAGACTTTGATTTACGGGTGTTACTACTACCCCATTCTGATTTGTAATTTTCTGCACAACTTGCTTTGGGTTTGGTTAATTCCATAATGCGCAGAACATTGAAATAAGCATCAAAAATTTTCTCCGACGAAAGGTAAGTGTGGCCCAAGGCCCTAAAAATTTCTTTTCTTAAAAAATAAGCAACTTATGAATGACCAAGTGACAAAAGTAACGGTTGCCTGTCGTCCCCTCTTCTAAGAAGTCCAAAGAAAAAGAATTCTTCAACTTGAATAACAAAAATTTTATCTCAGCAAAAAAATCTCTGAGAGAGACGCATCTTTTACACGTATAAGCCTAGCAGTGTCTATGGTTACGAATATTTGTTCAATTAAACATCTTTCATTCAAATATTCACCACTGAGAATCTCCAAAGCTGTATCAAAACTTTCCGCCGAAATAGAGAGGTGACTATCTTTTTTTTTAATTAGCAATTTGAGTGCCTTATCGTGCATACCAAACACATAATTTTCGAATTGCATTAAAGATTATTTTAAGCAAATCTATCACAATTCTGACTACTCGGGTCGAAAACAAGACGCTTTAATTTAGGAGCCATTTCATACTGGATATATGGCTGCTGAACTTTACCGGGTGGTTCAACACCACCACAACCATTGATAAACTTCTTCTCGTAAATCGCGATGCTGAAAGGATTGAACGAAACTTCTTGCTCACTCTCTTTATTAATCACTTCAGCATCCGCTTAATTCTCAATAAATGCGTTTATATGAGACACGGACAAAACCCAGTTCATTACAAATTTTTACGGGCAATTATACTATTTAAAGCAGAGGTTATGTTCCTGTTCTGGTGCCGATGGCGAGCGATAATAAATAACACGTGAACACGCAAGCTATCTAGTAAGGGAGTCTGTTTATTTACATCCAAGGGAGCTAAACCTACAGAGCCGGCCTCACTTTCATGGGGCCGTTTCGTATCCGTGTTTTACGGAGCTATATACATCATAACATCCCTCTTATCAAGTGATGTTTACACGGAGTTCAAGGTGATGTGTGATGCTGTAAAAGTCCATACTTTGTAATTGTGTGTGAGTTCATTTTTGAATGAAGCTAGTAAAATTCAGAGTAATCAAAGTAAAGTCCCTATGTGCTTTTTCTTTTCTTTTTTTTTTTCTTTTTTTTTTTTTCTTTCCTTTCTTCCCCTTTCTCCTCATTTTTTTGCTTAGTGCATCTACCTTTCGATAGGTCGTGGTCCTTTAATCGTGCTGGCACTTTGACAGGACGACTAGATCTACGGGTTTGGATTTCATGTGTCTGTGATGTGCATGTTTGTATGGGAGTGTATTGGGGGTCAGCTGGTGTTTGGTCGGGTAATGTATCTAGTTGCTGGGGGCGGATATTCAGGGGCTCAGTGGGTGCCCGGCCAGGAAATGTGTCCTGTTGGCGCAGGTGGATCCTGTTTCGCCTGTACTGTTGTCCATTTACCTGGACCATGTAGCTGCGTGGTGCTGCTTTGCTAGTGACTATACCAGGCGTCCAGTCACTGTTAGGGTTTTGTGGATGACACTTCACCCTGATAGGTTGTCTTATGGTGAGGTCTGGTAATTGTTTGGCATGCCGGTCATAATAGCTTTTGGTTGTCTGTTTTTTTCTTTATGAGTGCCTGTTGTACGTCCATTTGTATTTGGGGCGTGTAGTCCGTGGCTTTGCATGGTAGCATTGAGCGGGTGCGCCTTGATAGGAGTCGTTGTGCAGGTGAACTGCGCATGCCTGGTGTGGTTGCATTGCGCCATTCCAGGATGGCTTTCCACATGTCAGTTCCTTCTTTTGTAGTTTTTTTATGATACCCTTCATCAATTTCACTGCTGCTTCTGCTCGTCCATTGGATTGATGATGGTGTGGGCTGGATGTTATGTGGTTGACATCCCATGATTTTAGGAATCTGCGAAACTCACTGCTGATAAAATTGGTGCCGTTATCGGTGATCAGGGTTGCTGGTGCACCGTGTGTGGCAAAAACAGGTTTGATTGCTTTGATGAGGGCATTGCTAACTAAGGTCAGGGAACTGGTTTAGTTCCATAAAGTCTGAGTAGATATCCACCATCACTACATAGTGTCTGCCATTTATTTCAAAACAGTCACTGGCCACTAATTGCCATGGGTGAGTCGGAATTGGGTAGGACATCAGAGGTTGTCGTTGTTGTTGCGGTTGGGCGAGCTGGCAAGTTTCACAGCGCCGGACAGCTTCGGTGATTTCCGCATGCGTCCGTGGCCAAAACATTATCTCACGGGCAGTATTTAGGGTGTACTGGATGCCTAAGTGGGACCTGTGTGCCCTGACGACCATCTCTGGCCTCAGTTTTGTCGGTATGATGAGGCGTGTGCTTCGATAAGCTAGGCCATTTTCTGTGGCTAGTTCATCACGGTATAATGGAGGTGCCCGTGGTGTAATGGTTATCGTCGCAGGATATGGACACGGCGACACGAGTTCAAATCCTGGACCTGACTGATTGCATTTCACATAGTACTAATACCCTTGGGAAAGGTATGAATCCAAGTATTCTCCCTCCAGCTATGGGTAAATAGTAGGGCGGACGAGGTTCTTCAGCCTTGGTGAGGCAACTAGTCTAGGAGAAGGCAAACTCTGAATTCAAACCTGTTAAACTCCGCTTAAAAATTGACCTTGTGTCATATCCTTCCCGAGTGGAGGGGTTGGTAAATATTATCACGGTATAGCCAGTATTCCCTGATATTGAGTGTACTGTCGTTTTTGTCAACTGGCCAACCTGTTTTTGTGATTTCTATTAGTGCTAACAATGTCGTGTCCTGACCAGTTTCTTCCTTGATCCGTGCGAGGCGGTGGTCCGAGACGAAGTGGTGATCTTCCAGTTCAAACTTTTCCATGAGCTCATGTATTTCGAATATGGTGGCTTTGTCCTCCCAGGCTGTCTCAGTGGGTGCCAATGGGGCCCGTGATAGTGTGTCACTGATATACATCTGTGGTCCTGGTTTGTACTCCACGTCCAGAGAGTATTTCTGAAGTCGAAGCCGCATTCGTTGCAGTCGCTTTGGGCTGGTGTGGATGGGCTTCGACAGTATAGTCTCCAGTGGTTTGTGGTCGGAGAATACTTTCACCTTCTCCTTGCCGAGGATGTACTGCTCGAAACGTTCTGCGGCAAACACAATGGCGAGGCATTCCTTCTCAATTTGAGCATAGTTTCGTTCCGTTTTAGTAAGTGCTCTGGACGCATACGCGATGGGGTGTCCACCCTGTTTTATTTCAGCTCCAAGACCAACCTCTGAACTATCGCATTCCAGTGAGACTTCCTTGTTAACATCATAATATTGGAGGACTGGAGCTTGGGTGATGAGTTCTTTCATCCTACTGAAAGCCGTTTCGTGTTGTAGCAACCAGTCAAATACAGAGTCCTTGTCCAGTAGGCGTCGCAGCGGTTCACATACAGTGCTTAGTTTGGGTGTAAACTTGACAAGGTAGTTTGCGACTCCTAGGACTCTCTGAACACCTTGGACGTCTGTGGGGCATTGCATCTGCGAAACTGCCTTAACTTTCTCCGGGTCTGCTGCTAAGCCCTGTGCACTGAAGATGTGTCCCATGTAACTGACAGAAGTTTGTTTGAAGTTTAACTTTTTGGGCTTGAGTTTTAAACCCTTTTCCCGGCATCTTTCGATAAGTGCTCTGAATGCTGTGTCGTGACTTTTGTCAGCCTCCGCATCATTCTCATCAGAACCATATATTATGGTGTCATCTGCGATAACTTGAGTGTTGTCCAGTCCCTCGAAACAGTGGTCGAGTCGTCGTTGCCATTCCTCTGGGGCTGAGCTAATTCCAAATGGCATTCTAAGCCACCGTATCCTGCCAAATGGAGTCCAACACGTTGTCAAGTATGAAGACGACTCATCCAATGCAACCTGAAGAAACCCATCCTTAGCGTCTACGACCGAGAAGAGCCTGGCCTTGCTCATCTTTGTTGCTATTTCCTCGACTGTTGGAGTTGGGTAGTGGTTACGCTGGATTGCCTTATTCAGATGGTATGGGTCAATACAGATCCTCAATTTGTGGGGTTTCCGAATGACAACTATGTTGCTTATCCAGGTTGTTGGTTCTGTGACCTATACTATCACTCCTTGTTCAACCAATTTCTCCAGCTTTTGTTTCAGCTCCATTTTGAGTGGTAGTGGAACTCTGCGGGGGTTGTTCTGAACTGGTTTGATGTTTTTATCAATCTGTATTTTGTATTCTCCTGGTAGTCTTCCCAACCCGGAAAATACATCTTTACAGTTGTCGAGAACACCCTCCTAGGAGAGTGATTTAACTTCGTCCAGGTGTCTGACGCATTCAACGTTGAAGGCTATAAGCTGGAGTGCAGAGCTGGCCCGTCCAGATAATAAGGATGGCGAATTATTGTCCACTACTTGAAAATGGACTTTTTTCTTGATATTGTTTGCTTCACACCACAGTGTTACAGCTCCCAGGGGTTGGAGAATGGAATTGTCGTACAGCTTCAGCTTTATATGGGAGGGCTGTAAGGGTGCTGTGGTGAGGCGTTTGTAGTCCACAAGAGCAAGAGTGCTGCAGCTTACCCCAGTGTCAATTTGGAACTTGAGGGTTAGAGCTTTCTGGCCTCCTAAGAGGGATACGTGGATGTTTGCGTAGTAATGTTTGCGGTCTGACAAAAGGTCCAAGGCATATATGCTTTCATCACTGCTGGCAGGTTCGTCGTTGACGTAACGGACCTTTGCATGTGCTGGCAGTTTATTTGACCGTGGTGGATGCGCTAGGGATTGGCCCATCCTTGCAACATGGTTACGCTTTAGGCAGATTGCGCAGGTTAATCCATAGGCCTGACATTTGCCTTTGTCATGGCTTAGTCCGCAGAATTTACAGTCCTTGATATGCTCCCGTCTCTGTTTTCTTTTTTCTGCTTTTTGGGTATAATGCACTGTTTCTGTTGTGTTTCTGCTGCCTATCACGTCAACTTGTCTGTCCTTTTGTTCAGTGCTCCGACATATATCTATTGTCCGGTCTAGTGTTAGGTCTGGTTCACTGAGGAGTCTGGTCCGAATTTCTTTTTTATTTGTTCCCATCACTATCCGGTCGCGGAGTAATTCATCTTCCAGCGTGCTGTATCTGCACGTTTTTATTAGTTTTCTCAGCTTGTTCAAATATGCATCGAAACGTTCGCCTATTTCCTGGTCGCATGAATTAAATACGTAGCGTTCGTATGTCGTATTTAATTTAGGTTCGAAATAGTCCGATAATTTTTTATGATGGAGTTGATGTCCACACGTTCCTCCTCTGTCATGGGCAGATTTTTTATAATTCTTAGGCATTCCTTGCCAACGATAGAGAGAAATGTTCCTACCTGGACTTTAGCCGGTTTGGTATCAATGCGCGTAGCGTCGGCGTAGTTCGTCCATGAGAGTTTAAATAGGGACCAGTTCTCTCTCAAATCGCCGTCCATGTCCATTTTTTCCGGTGGTGGGATGGGGTAAGCCATTATTCCGAAGTATTAGTCTTATCTCCGAGGTATTATATCCGATTTGTGCCGTGTAATGATCCGGTCCGACTTCCGTGTTTTGTGTGTTCACGTGGTGTCCGAAGAGTAGTTGGATTAGTTTGCCGGTGCGTATACACTATTTTAGTTATTTTCCAATGTAATGTGTGTTTATCCGAGGTGTGAAGAGATGACTTCGCCGAATGTAGAAAAAAAATTCCACTCTGATACCATGTTCTGGTGCCGATGGCGAGCGATAATAAATAATACGTGAACACGCAAGCTATCTAGTAAGGGAGTCTGTTTATTTACATCCAAGGGAGCTAAACCTACAGAGCCGGCCTCACTTTCATGGGGCCGTTTCGTATCCGTGTTTTACGGAGCTATATACATCATAACAGTTCCTCTTATAGATATCTCTCCTTTTAATAAGAGTTTCCACAACTGTATATATTGAATAAATTTCCAAAGAACTTTGTTTTAACCTAGTAAAATTCAAACGACTAATAGGCCTATTTGCTCAAGCCACCTTGCTTAAGAAAAATTGCCCAAAGTCGAAGGCGAATAAACAAGAGTTCACAAAGCAAAAAGGGCGAGCCTGACAGAACCTTCTGCTCGTACTAAAATACAAACAAATGGAGTAAAGTAGGGGCGAGGGATAACAGCACAACTTCAAAACAGCCAATCATGTTCGTGCAGATATTAACTGACGAATTTACAAATTTCAACACCCTTCTATCCAAAGTGACTTATTAGCTCTTCCATTCAAAGTGACTTATTAGCCCCTTGAACAGTTCCTTACCAACTCACAGACTTCTACAAGACTAATTGCTCATCAGTGTTGCCGTAAAGGCATGGAGTAGTTTCCTTATGGAATAATATGAAGAAAATGCATGGATCATTGAAACAGCATGAAAGAAATGACAACAGTCATCTTATATGAATAAGATTCCCATTGGGTTATTATTTGAGTGAGATCTCAATGCTAACACATCCTCAGGAGATTTTTAACACTTAAATTACTTCAGCTATATTTTTTAAGTTAGCAACAGTAGCTCCCCAACAACGAATTTGACCAAAGAAATAACAGATTGCGGTCTGTTGAAGGATTGCTCCTCCAAACTTCTTAGCTTCACAACTGTCTGGTTCTGATCATCTAGTATAAACAGCACAGCTGAATATGTTTTAAACCCAGGCTGGAAAAAGCCTTTTCTCTGCCCACTCCACTAGTTGAAACCTCTTCCCAAATTGTTTTTGTCTATTTAACTACGAACCCCCATGTAAAACATAAAGATGAATCCGCAAATTAAAACTGAGATCAAACAAAATTACATTCTATTGCCCAAAGGTGAAAAAGACAAAATTTTCTTGCCTATTTGTTTTTCCATCATTCAATGGTGTAGAAGCATATAGCTAAATGTCTAAGATATTTCCTCGTCACATATCTACCTCTTGGCTCATAATATGAATTCCATAGTGTTGTATGGCTTTATTAATCATATCAGGAAAAAAGTGAGCATTCTTCTATTAATATCACTGGTTTACAAAAATAAATTTTTGTCTGAGGCAAGAATGGAATAGGTGTTTTTTGTTAATTTGGGTGTGCTGAATTCAAATTTATAAATAGTTTTGCTCTAACACCTCTAGTTTTCTGGCTTTTAAATAGTCTCATTTTTGTATAAACAGAGAATATATGTGCATATTTCAAGAGTTGCAGCAGCTTATAACAGATAAAACAGGATAGATAAAGAACACTGATTGAATCAATATACTTGGATGACACAATTACACAATTCACAGACATTGAAAAGTGTGTTTTCTTAGAAGATCTGGTGTTTTTTGCCTCTGGGGTGTCACGCAAGAACATCCAGCAGAAGTCTCCCATCATGCCGGGGTTCCATTTGTCTTGATAGTTGCTCTCCATCTTCGTAATGTCTTGGTGGAATCTTTTTCCATGCTCATCACTCACTGCTACAAGGTTTGGCGGGAAGAAGTTGAGGTGGGAATGGAGAAAATGAATCTTGAGTGACATTCGGCACCCCATATCCTCGTAAGACTTTAGCAACTTCTCAATACAGGCTTGGTAATCTGGTGCACGTGTGTTACCAAGGAAGCCACTACAGACTGATTTGAATGCTTCCCATGCTCTCAGTTCCTTTAAGTTAAGAATTTCCTCAAAATCAGTATCCTTCAGCACTTCTCGGATCTGAGGTCCGACAAAGATGCCCTCTTTGAGCTTAGCAGCACTAAACCCTGGGAACACAGTAGACAAGTGTTGGAAGGCAGCACCATTTTTGTGCTACGCCTTCACGAAATTCTTCATCAAACCAAGCTTGATGTGAAGAGGAGGATTCTCCTTAAGGCTGTGTTCGCTAGGAACAAAAGTGCTTCTAGACCCCCAGTTTTTCTGCTTGTAATGCTGAGATACGGCTCGACTATCCCAGAGACAAAGAAAAACTTTGTGAAGCCCGCTTGCATACCCATAAGAAGACCAATGACCTTATTTGTTCCGATTCCTGAAACTGGTGATCCTTACATCTTCCTGAACTAGGTTCCACTGTTTAAGCCGAGAAGCCAAGAGCTCTGACTGCTGTTTTGACTGATACAAACCACGAGCAAGATCATTCAGGTCTTCTTGCGTGATCCAGTGTGACTCATTGCTACTTGTTCCTGAATATGTAGACTCAATATCTTCCAAAGATACTGACTCGGCAGAATCCTCCCTTGAAGGCATTTCTTCATCTGATGAGGAAAGAAGATCCTTATTTTCTGGAGGTGTGGGTACAGGAAGATCATCTGAATGGGGAACGGGTCTCATAGCAGATCGAAGGCTGGGATATTTGATCTTTTTCCTAGAAGATGCATTGAAACTAGTTATATTAGTTAAACAAAAATAACAATCATCTGCGTGGTTTCGCGGCTCTCTCCAAACCATTGGGACTGCAAAGTTGAAAGCCGCTTTCTTACCATTAAACCATGCGGTTAGTCCATTGTAGCAGGGTTTACAACAGATGTGTGGAGCCCAAGACTTGTCCTGATCACCAATTTTACAGTCAAAATAGTGAAAGTATGCAATTCTGAGGAGGGAAGTGATGGTTCGATGCTGTGCAACTGTTGTGAAGTCCCCACACACGTAGCAGAAAAAAATGGCCTTGTTGAAGCATCCTCGACATTTTGACGTGCTTAAAGCCATTGGAGAATCTGAAAATATAACAAAGTAAAACTAAATGTGTATTTGAAAATGTAATACTAATATTTAGTAACCCAAAAGATGTGTAACACGATAATTAAGGGACACCAACCTCCTGCGCCGCCTGCGAGACAACCTCTTCCAATGACTGCCAGAGTGTGGATTGAGAACTGCTGCCTTAACTGTCAAAATCCGTCTTGAGATATATATATATATATATATATATATATATATATATATATATATATATATATATATATATATAATGTAATGCTATCACTTACATTTAGTGCATAATAACTATAAAATAAGACATAAGTCTCCCAATATTAGAATTAACCCTGAATTCATATACGCCTTTATGTACCGTATATGCACAAAATGCGCACTATGCATATCTAAAAAAACTAGAGGTGATGAGTAAAAACGGATTTCAAATTTGAATTCAGCACCCTCAAATTAGGTAAAAACGGGTATTTTTGTGCTTGCCTCAATTTCTTAGTAAACCAGTGTATTTAAAGCACAAATATTAGAGTAGATATAACATCTTGTATTAATTCTTTCCCAAATGTCTCAGAAATATCTGTTTCTTATTCATTTTAATTCAACTAAAATTAGTTTATATCTAATATCAATTTATCTTGTGAGAAATATGTATCTTTATAAAATCTCTAAACTATTTCTCAAAACAATGGAATTTATACTAATGTCAAAATTGTTGAATCCATATAAGAATTACACAAAAGCTAGTTACCAACAGTTGAAAAAATAAACAAAAAACTGAAAAGAGTTTTTTTTTAATGACGGCTCATAAAAATCATATGAAGTACAAATTTGATGAAAATATGAAAATTCACTATTCTAATCATTTCTTTAAAAAACATAAGGGAGTTCAGGAAGAGATTCCGTCGGAAGAGGCCAGTACTCTTCAAATCGGGTCAGTGGCATTTGCACCAGGACAATGCACCAGTCCACAACTCCATCCTTGTCACAGACTATTTGAGCAAGATGGGCATCAAGACTGTTCCTCAGCCTCCCTATAGTCCAGACCTTGCTCCCAGTGACTTTTGGTTATTCCCTAAGCTCAGAGGCTGTCGTTATGAGACAATTGAGGAGTTGAAAGAGGCTGTGACAAAGGTCATTGACATGCTCACACAAGAGGACTCCCATGGGGCGTTTCAGAAGTTGTTGGAACGGTAAAACAAGTGTATTGGAGCCGGAAGAGATTACTTTGCGGGGGACTAGAGTTTCATCTGTGTACTATCAATAAAAGTGCCGATACGAAAAAAGTCTGGAAACTTATTTAATGATCCACGTACATTATTCATAATTCAAAACATAATTAATTTGTATAATTGATCATTCCCTTTTTTTCATTGACAAAATACAAAGGATTTTATGTTCCATCTCTTGATTTTATATCTTATATTTTTAAATAAGCAAATAAAATTTATGGATTAAACATAGTTTGTCAAAAGTTCTCTAAAATATTTACTATTGATTCTTGTACAAATCCAAATTGAAAATTTATTCAGACTAAAATCATCATAATTTACGTTATTTATTATTGAAATGTTAAAAATAGTATGAAGTCAATATCAATTTTAAATATAAGAAAATTCTATGCTAAATTATATATTATTGGGATAATGCATGTACATAAGTAAATTCCAATCTTTAAATTTAGAAAAATATTAGCAAAAACTTTCAATCATTGGTACTTAAATCCTAAGTTTCTTTTATGTTGTGTAATATCATCTACCTTTACTCTTCGTTATTTAAAGAAGTTCTATCTTATTTGGATCAAACAGATAAGTGCTACTTTACCAAAAACATTATCACCTGTCTAATAAAGTGCTAATACTCTTTGTGCTGATCCAACATTTTTTACAGTATAAACTTTACTAGACCACTAAAGATTTCTTCCAGAACCTTATGGTAAGATGTTTACTGCAGATACTTTAACTGCTGCAGGTTATGTAGTAGGGATTTCTGTAAAACAAACTTTTAAGTCCGACACATACAATAAATCTTCAATGGGATTGAGATTTTGGGAACTTAGTAACCAGGGAAACACAGTGAAATTTTCTGAATGTTTCTGAAAATTATTCTCATACTACAACTTATACAGTGTGTACATTGTCCATCTGAAAGTTACCACTGCCAGTGTAGATGACTGTAGCAATAAAATGTTCTACGTTATTATCAATGATATTGAAGCACGCCAGTCCACAGCAAAATGATAGAACACAGGATTTTCTACAGAAAGTAGCCTTAACCATCACCCTGCCGTCAACAGCTTCCTAGATTGTCATCACTCTCCCAGGATAATGATGCATACAAACCCCACCATCCATCTCATTCAGGAGAAAGAGCAACAAGATACCATTCTGACGGTTGCATACTCACAGAAGATGTATTTAGTATGAATATTGATTAGTATGAGTATTCAGACTAGTCTTTGGGTATGTAATCCAATAAACAAGGATCAGTCTTGATTAAAGCTATCTCTAGTTGCTGTAGTTATTCTGTTTCCTCTCAAATGATGAGAAAGAAAAAAAAGAATCGAATATAATCACAATATTTTAGGACATCTGAATGTGCATTTACATCTTTAAAAGTCCTTGAAATAGTTCTATCAATGTGTAATTCGTTATTTTGGTCAGTTGGACATAAGGATATATATATTCGAAGAAAACCTTTGTTAATTGCGGATTCTAACCCTAACAAGAAGCCATACCCACTCTCCAGGTTCACTCTCTCTGACTCCATTTTCTTGAATATCTTTGTCTTCTCCCTTTAGCCCCAATCACATGATCTGATTTTATGAGGATCAACTTCTAAGCATAGGATATCCTACCAACCCAACAACATCGGGGTCATTACCAAGTTGTCTCACTACTCAGCTGCTTGTATGTAATAACATCAAGCTAGGAAACATCAAACTGCCATATGACATTGCATATAAAAGTGAAAGAAATAATTATAATTTACAAAATCACACAAGGAATTTTTATGTACTGATCAAAGTGAAAAGTAAATTAGTTTTGTTTTATTCATTTCTGTCTCTTTTTATATTTCATCATCCAACTATAATGCATATTTAACGTAAAAATGCATACTGAGTTTTTTTTTTTGACAATTGTTATTGATTAATTTTTAGTATAAGGACTAGCAGATTTTCTCAAATGCATTTGTTATTGAAATGATATGGAGAAAACCCTAAAACACACTTCTACTTCATTAAGTTATTCTATTGTAGAAATGTATTGAAGAGTTCATGATCCACTTAATACTAACACACAATCTTCTTTTTCTTTTTCCTTTTTTTTTTTTTTTTTTGCTTCCTAATGTGTCAGTAAACAAAGACACTGATTGTTCGTACTTATATACTGTTTTTGATTGAACAATACGCATTTATTTCTTAATCAGTTAATTTTCGGAGAAGGAGGAGGTGATGGAGTTTCATGTTTGTTTAAATAAAGGTAGGTTCATATGAAAAAGCTCTCATTCTTTTATCAATTTTAAGTAAAAAAATTAAAAGGCTGTTGAAATGATATAGAAAAAATATGAAATGAAAAAAAAAACAATATATCAAATATAATTTTGGTCATCTATCCGTGTGTGTGTGTGTGTGTGTGTGTGTGTGCACATAATGCAAAAAAATGTATAATCAAAATAACTGCAGTATCAATAGTTTGCGATCACTATCAAAAAGCAGTCATGATAATCTTTCATTGACTGTTTTTCACTCATCAATAGATGTCTCCCTAATAGATGAATGTAACAGTGTTAACCAGTGGCTGCTGCTGCTATGTTCGCTCCTGCGGCACTGTTGCAGGAGCGAAGGATTTTTGTTTACTTCCGACAGCTTCACTCTGGACGGTTCCCTAAAAGTATGAAAGGTTGCACACGGTTCGTTCAAATAAAGATATCTAAGAAAATATATATCTTTGAGAGTATCACTTATTACATGGGGGCAGCGGTGTTCTTTACTACTTCACGTACATGAAACATAGACACAAGATACGAAAATACACTTATTCTCCTCCAAATCAATAAAAACAAGGAATCGAGAGAGCCCACATAAACTGTTGAGTCACAAACAGAAATGGCCACCCTAGACAGCGTTACAATGAATTGGGACAACCCAATCAGAACCGAAGTCATATCCCTAGTCCGTCAACAATGCGAAATTATTTTCAGACGAAAGAAAATAACTGACCCACCCAACCAAAGAGACGTAATCTTGCTCAGAACCGAAGAAACGGGTATATTAAAATTTATTAGTTAGGGTCGACCCGCCGGGTGGGGGGAAGCGGCTTGGTATTGTATGGGAAATTTTGAGGAATATCGGAAATCAAATTAGAATTTCAGAGTAGCTCGCTCGGTACTCAGAAATGTCAACCAAAGGATTGATAGTAATACCAACGAACAGGAGACAACGGACGAATTTATTTTCAGACTGCGCCTACAGGCAAGCTCAATTTGATTTTTCAGTGAATGAAACACAGAGACGAATTCAACTCTGTGTTTGACAAAATATTCATCGAACAGATCATTCTGGAACCATTTACCCTGAAATACAAAAGCAAAAAATGACCCTAGAAAAAACCATACTAATGGTAAAAAAAAAACACGAAGCATCAATCAACCATATGAAACAATAACAATCCACAAGAAGCCAAAACGTACAACACAATGCCATAGTAGATTGTATACAAAACACCCAAAAAACAGACGTTGTCTAAAATGTGGAGGAAACCACAAACCATATGACAAATGCCCAGCCTATGGCACAGAATGCAAAAAATGTGGGAAATGGAACCAGTGGGCCTGTGTTTACGGATCAAAGGAAAATAAAGAAAAACAAAATACAACACCTACCAAGGGAGCAATACAAGACTAAATACGACTAGAGGAGATAGTGATTATGAAAAATTAGAATTCCACACAATAAACAATTCAGATTGCCGTATAGAATTTATAACGAAAATAAAGATCCAAGTACCAAGAAGAGAAAGAAACAGCAAAACAACTGATAAAAGTAGACACTGGAGCAGAAGGAAACATACTACCACTACGAACAAATGTGTCCAAATTCACGAGTAAAATTAGTGAAGCGATCAAATACCATCTTAACGGCGTAAAACAAGACCATCATACCACAAATTGGCACAATCCAACTCCTGTGTCAAATACAACCAAGACACATGATTGGCAAAAACATTTTTCATCGCAAACACAAACGGACCACCAATACTAAAATTGCCACACTGTCGAAACTTAAAAATGGTAACCCTACATTGTGAAATTAAAAAAAAAACAGATATAGTCTATCAACGACCTACTACAGGACTACCCGAAACAATTTGACCGCATGGGCCGCTTACCAGGTAAATACCATTGTTCACAATAACACCAGTTATACATGTACCAATAAAATACTCCATCCACCAAAAACATGGAAAAAAGAATTAGATAAGATAGTGAAAACTGGGTTATAAAGAAAGTCGAAGAACCTACTGACTGGTTCAGCAGCCTACCTTATAGTTGGAAAAGAAATGAATAAATAAGAATTTGTCTCGACCAAAAAAATTTAGATAGAGCAATCAAAAAATACCACCAGAAAGTCCCGACCCTGGCAAAAATGACCCACAAAATGACAAATCCTAAATAGTTCAGTAAGCTTGACGCCAAAAAATTGCAACTAGTCCATTGTGACGGCGCCACCCACACACAGGGGGTAGTAGGATTACGGCAGTCAGTGCGAGAAAGTCAATTACTGCGACACCCTTAGCACTAAGGTCATTCCCCCATATCCATAGTCATACTTCAGTCTCCCTTTCTCCCTTAGTAGGAGGGAGAAAGAGTGAACTTGAAAACTACAGCGCAAAGGAAAAGCAAGGTCTCTTCCTGAAAACAAGCCGTCATGTGGAGACGGGTGGAAAAAAGAAAAGAGAGGCAGTTGCCTAAGGAGCGAGACGGATACATATGATGGGTTGAAAATCGCCTACATTTTCGCCAGTCGTATTCCGATACCATTGTGAAACGAAGTTCGTCCTGTTTAGGGGAAACAAACTTCCGTTTGGGAGCAAGGAGACAATTATTGCGCTGGGAGAATAAAGTGGCCGATATAACCCATAGCCATATCGGCGAAAGAAAGAGAAAAACTAAATTAAGTATAAACTTATTTTTTACGTCGTCCAAAAACAAAGAACCCGGCTTTTGTATCTTTCATACGTACATACGTGCACACATTACAAACAGTTTCATTCTTTTTTTTTTTTTTCTGTATATATTAAATGGCATTATATTTTGAAACTCATGTTTCGTTTAAATCCTTTCGCTAACTCTAATGTGCGTTCATGTCTCTTGCTAGACCTTATAACGCCTAGGTGAACCCTTTTAAATAGAGAAACGAATCAAAACCCGGACACTTTTTTTATTTTTGATACTTATGCGTGGCATGTGGGCGGGATACCTGGTCGAACTGAATATTCCCACACCCAGTGCCGTAACATCATCGAGCTTGATGAGGAGAGATAAACCCTAACATGCTTCAACAGTCCATTTGGTAGGTACGACTTCATGAGGATGTTATTTGAGCTAGTGATGAGCCAAGACGTGTTCCTGCATAAACTGGACCAATTACTTGAAAAATGCCACAGAACCATCGGTATCTCTGATGATGTTGTAGTGTTCGGAAAAAAATGAAAAGGAACAAGATAGAAACTTACTTTAGCCCGATGGAAGCCACAAAGCCAAATGGTCTTGTATTCAACAGCACAAAATGCAATATCAAAACATAATCTATAAAATTCTTCAGAAGAATTTACAATGAGTAGGAAGAGCATTCAGATCCCCCCCCAAGTAGAAGACATCAAAATCCTAGAATCTCCTGCCATCGAACCAGAGTGACAGCCTGTTCTAAGAAATGATGACTTACATGGCCCCTTTTATACCTCGTTTATCTGAGCATACGGCTAACTTTCGTGACCTCCTAAAATGGGGAAACGAAGATACATGGACGAACAACTGCGAAAGGGCCTTCCAACGAATCAGTAAAGACATATTTTGACTCTACCAAACCAACAACCATCCATGTTGACACTTCTAGCAGAGGACTACAACAAAATAATAGGGAAGTTGCATTCGCATCCAAATCACTCACTGAGCAAAAATTCGCAAACATAGAACGTGAGATGTTGACCGTGGTATTTGGGTCGTTGGAACTGATCAGCCAGAAAAATCTATCCACAAGGCTATAAAGGATGCAAATGGAAATACAGGAACATGATCTACCATAGCATACCGTCCAGGAAAATAAATATTGTGAGCTGATGGACTGTTAAGACTACAGAACAAAAATAACTGCAGTCTAGTAAATTTGGATGTAAGAATCGAGTTTGTGCAGTTCAGCACAAACAAATTCGAGATAAGTGTCAGCACTTAGGGAACAAATATGAGTTGGATGGCCAGAAAAGCCATAGATACCCCAACACCACTCAGGCCATATTGACCATTCAGAGATGAGCTATATGTGAAGAACTCCTTGGTACTGAAAAGAGGTGGAATATCAATTCCTACCACCATGAGAAATGAAATCCTAAACAAGATCCACGCGCCACACCAAGGCATTGAAAAAAGTATCCTAAGAACCAAAACACGTGTATACTTACCCAGAATAAACGAAGACATAGAAAAATTCATCAAAGAATGCCTTACATATAAAAAATATTAAACTGAACAAAAGAAGGAAACCATGATACCACAGGAAAATCCTTCCAGATCATGGAAAGTAATTACCACAGATCTTTTCCAAATAGCTGGGGAAACACACATGTTTGTGGCTGATTACCATTCCAAGTTTCCATTTATCAGAAAAATGCATAATGCAAGCTTTGAAATCCATATTCGGAGAACACAGTATACCAGAATGTATCATGAGTGATAACGACGCCCAAAACGATAGCAACGCTTTCAACTTCTATACCCTAAATAACAAATCTAATACCTCAACCCATTTACAGGCTCCTACCAATCATCTAATATTATGCGATCCCGTAAGCTATATGGACTATGGTTGGAAAGTCCATAACGATCTCTGCGGCAATGATCACTTCCCTATAATATTTGAAAGTTTACAACCTCTCCAAGAAGCTACACTCCCTCACTGGAAAATAAAGAAAACAACCTGACAAGTCTTTGAAACCAGGTGTAAACAGAAGCTGTTAAAAGACCCAAACATCATAGACCAAACAAAACACTTCACCGAAACCTTCATCTCAATAGCAATCGAAACAATAAAAAAAACCTCAGCCTCTAACAAACACAGCATTCCTTGGTTTAACGATGACCGCAGAACAGCTATCCGCCTACGTAAAGCTGCCTTACGAAAATTTAATAAAAACCAACTTCTAATAACCTCAACGCTTTCAAACTTCTCAGGGCAAAAACAAGAAAAATTATAAGGGAAGGAAGTTGGCAAAACTATATCAACCAACTTGTTTCCTCCACGGTATCTGGACGTTGATGAGGAAAATATCCGGAAAAAAAACAACCGAATGCTCTCAAACACATCACAAAAAACAAAACGGAAGCAACTACAAAGAAAGATATAGCAGATATTTGCTGAGACATTTTCAGCAATTCTTCCATCACAACTCCAATCAACATTTCCTTATTTTCAAAAACAAAGCAGAGAAACAAAAACTTGGTCACAGCACCAAATATAACCCTACATTTTGCCAACTGACCACAATATGCTTAATATGTTTGCACGGTACCAAATGTAGTACCATCGATTGGCTGTGGGTCTTCGAGATCAAATCCTGTTTATGGCTGTGCCGTGGATTTTCAGGGTCGAATCCTGCGTCTGGCTGTGTCATGGATTTTAGAGTCGAATCCTGATGATGGTACCAAATATAACACTATAGTCTGCACCGTCAGGGCCTAATCTAGGGCACGGTACCAAATACAGTAACATGGTTTGTCCCGGCACTAATTATAACACTATCGTTTGGTCCAGTACTTAATGTGTTTCCAGATAGTTTGTTTATCAATCTTTTCTGTGCCCATGCTGTGATTGAAAGATCTACAGTTAAGAAATGACACAATCCATCCGGAACATCTTCTGACGGTCGGGGTGATCCGTTGGGACAAAGTTGCCTGGGTGTTGGTACCTCAAAAACAAGAACTCTCCGTCAACAATTAACAATCATTCGATGTTCAGACTGCATACAGTAGCACGAGAGAAGGAAAGAGAAAATCTGTAATTGTCTGACAACAAAGCACCGTTTGCGTTAGCCTGATCGAACCCTCTGAACGCAAATTTCTAACTGACAACTGACCAACTGACTAACTGACCGACTGGCTAACAGACAGCTTTTTTCAAAATTTGCTAATTTTTATCAATCAAAATTAAGGATATCGGTTGGGTGATATCATCTTGTTAAATTATTGCGTCATCACTCACGTGTCCCAAATTCACTGTTTTCATTTCCCTAATCAAATCCGTCACAGACAAGATATGAATCTATTTTGTTTACATATTTAAGAATCCTCTAATTATTAAACTGTTGAGTAGACTAGACTCAGTGTCAATCGTAAAGATTTAATTATATGCTGGTTCCCAAGCCACATTGGAGTGAGAGGAAATAAAAGAGCAGACTCGGCAGCAAAATCAACCTTAGATCTGACCCCCGACAAATTCAGGATTCCATATTCTGACTTAAAACCCAAAATCTGTAAATTCCTTCACGCAAAATGACCAAAACGCTGAAATAATAACACAATGAACTCTTTCGGATCCAGCCCACCTTGGGAGAATGGAGACGAGCCTTCAAGAAGAGAACAAGTCATAATATATCGATTGCACGTTGGTCTTACAAGGCTTACTCACTCTTTCATACTGAAACAAGAATAACAACCACAGTGTTTGACATGTCAAACGCCTTGCACCGCTAAACACAATCTCATAGAATGTAGAGCTTTCACTCTCATCAGAAAGTTATTTTTAAGGTGAATAGTTTGAAGGATCTTTTGGAAAACGTCAAAACAAAAGACGTTCTGTCCTTCTTGAGAGAGACAGGATTGTACCAAAAATATCATGAATTGAAATCATTTAATCCTCTGCAAACAAATGAGATCCTGCTTATCTAAAACGTTATCTACAAAGTATTCATTTAGAAATCTTTAGTTAAACACACACATACATATATATAAGAGAATTTGGCATTAAATAACCTATGAAGGTTGATATCCCACAAAACCCAAACAACCAACCAATCAACTGATGGGGTCCAATCCATGGGTCAAATAGAACTGAACGGTACTTATAGTAAACTGAATTGTTTGAAATAGAAATATGAAAGCTTTTCATTTTGACTCAGCTTTGGCATGGTTTTCTGGTCTAATTGCCGTTTCTTAGTTTTAGTGTTATATATATATATATATATATAACTATTCGTGGGGTAACAGGTAAACTATTTTTTCTGATGATTCTGGTACTATAAATTCTGTTTGCGTGTGTTTCTTCCCCATAAGTAGTTTGCTTTTTCACTGGTCCTGTGCTACACCATGAACAGCAACTTGTTAAAAATTTATCCAAGTAGAAACGCATTCCCAGTATGTATTAGTGGGGATAAGAATTTTATAGGAAATACTTGATGTCATATAACTGAACTATAATTTCTTAATGCTTATTTCTTGCTTCTTGTAACCATGTGACGATATGCTAACATTAAATACAAATAATTACATGAAAACGATGATCAATAATTGATATAACTGCAGAAATTGAAAAGTAGAATAAACACAATTCCCTCACCTGTTGGCATAAAATAACCATAAAGTTATGCGCAGGTTCTAACTGCTCCAAGGCTACACCATGCTCTTAATTGTCCAGTCGGCTTACCACTACAACTGTGGCAAATTTTAGGTATTGATGGGGTGGGTCATTGTAATTTTTAACTTTTTCGCTGTAAGTTAAAAAAGAGTTATTTTTTTTTCCTTAAATGGTTAGACGCTATTGTGACGGAGAAATTGACTAAAATCCCTAAACGGGACTTTATTTTCGCACGTGTGAAGACGGGGCAGGTTGGCACTTGATCCCCTACAGAAATAAGTCCTGTTCAGAGTTCTTTTCTCAGGCAGATAAGAACTGGCATATTACGTGAGGGAATAATTTAGGGCCAGACTGGCCACCGCTGGCAAAGGGGTCCAAAATTTCACACTATCACACACCCACCAGGCCACTAAACTTCTTTCCCTCGGATAATTGAAGAATACGGGCCTATAGGTCTTAGTTGTAATAATATTAATACTGCTATAGTGGTAGTCGGTAACTCCGGTTTCCCGTGTGATACTTTAGGAATTAATAGGACAGTTCTAAGCAAGATAATATAAGGCGAATAGAAGCTGAAAGGAAAGCATGGAATAATAACATAGACCACATGGTAAAATGAAAATACATAAGTTCTTTACTACGGTTATATACATATATATGTTCAAAATGTCAAAGATATATAATAGGATAGTCCATGAATATAAATGTCTTTTCTTGGCTTTTATCCTTTTTCAAATTGAGAGAGAGAGTGGTAAACAAAATTTGGGTGTAAAGGGAAAATGTCCCAAAGTTACTTATCTTATTTTTTTGACGGGGTTCCACTGGAGAATTTCTCTTCTTTCACGGGCTAATAGACTTTGTATTGCTTTTAATGCTGGCTTGAGAGACTCAGGTCTCTCATGTCTCAGTCTTTTGTCTTTAGCCCGGAGTGAAATGGCTATCGTCCGTCTGCCACGAGCGTTGCCCAAAAACTACCTTTTTTTGTATTTACTTCCGTTGAGGGGAAGGGAACCCCACTTCCGTTTGGGGTCCCCCGCCAATCATTTGGCTTCATTTTCTCCTTCCCCTTCCGATGTCCGGCGACCCAAGGTCACTTAAGTGCGAACATCTGTGTGACCCTTTTCTCTCCTAACGGTCACTTTTTGACTGCTAGATAATTTTAGTTCAACGGGGGGAGAGTATCATTCCCACCTCCTCGTCTCCGTGAGCCATCACGTGACACCTCCCCGCTTAAGAGAAGAAAGGGAGATGAATAGAAACATCATAGAAAAAAAAAGGCAATTCAATTCACTGTCCTTTCTCCTTTTCTTTCATTTTTTTTTTCTCACTTTACTTTTCTTTCATCCCCTTTCTTCTTCACGCTTTGACGAATTCTTTCCTTTTCCTCTTTTTCGTCCTTCCTAATTTTCACTATAGGGGAAAACAATTTCTCTTCTCTTTCTTTCTCTCTCTCTCTTTTCTTTTTCTTTAATCTCGTTTTCCTTTCTTTCTTTTTCTCTCTCGGCTTTTGGCCGTATCATATTTCAAACCTTGAGGAGGTAACTCCCTTTTTCTTTCTTTCTTTCTTCGTCACTTTTGACGACTTTTTATAATTTTAATTGTCAAGCTTTGGGGAGAAAACTTCCTTTTCTTTTCTCTCTTTCCCCTATTCGTCACTTGTTGACGAACCACTTTCTCGTCCATCTCATATTTCAACATTGGGGACGAGAATTCCTCATTTCCTTTAGTTTCTCTCTCTCTCTCTTTCTCTCTCTCAACAACTATGAGGGAATATTCTGCTACTACATTTTCGTAGGGCGTTAGAGAAATAAACCTGGGTATTTTTTTATTAATTTCTCTAAGTCCTCTCTCTGAAACAGACAACTGGCCTAATTTTTCCTCGAATTTATTCGGCATTTCCGAGTTCTTAATTTTTCGAGGTGGGCCTTCTTGACGGACATACCTCTTCAATTTGTTTGTGTGACACACTTGTGTCTTCTTCTTTCCCTCGTTGGTATCAATTCTGTATGTCCTCTTGTCTATTCTCTGTGACATTACGTAGGGACCTATATATCGTCCATCACAGTGGGGTCCTTTATTTGATGATAGTAGCAGGACTTCATCGCCCTTCTTAAATTCTTCCTTCTTAGTCACTTGTGAAGGTCCTCTTATTTTCCTCTTATCCTCTCGATAAGTATTAGGGAATTTATCCCCATTATTCGTTAGACCTTCATCCTTTTTCTGACGACTGGTCCTTTTATCTTCTTGTTTATTGAGGTGTGGAAGGTTCACTTCTTTTCTTTCCACCTTCTCACTTTGCGAGCGACTGTGTCGTTTATATCTCGCACGTAGCTCAGCCGCCATCTTGTCTCCATGCTGGGCGTTCGTTCTCGCCATCTTTCTTTCTTCATTTTTGGCGCTCATTTTCGCCAACTTCCTTCCATGTTTGGAGTTCATCCTCGCCATCCTTCTTTCTTCATTTATGGCACTTACTTTCGCCATCTTTTTCGGGTGACACTTTTTTGTTCTTACTTCATTTCCCAGTATGAGGGAAATTCCTTTCATAGGTAGTTTATCTACCACACCAACTTTAATTGGTCCATTTTTCCACTGGGACTTCAGTGTTATTTTACACAGCGGTATTTTTACCCTCTTTCCGCCGATACCCTCTATCATCACAGTCTCACGTGTTGCTTCTATTACCCTTTTAGGTAATTTATTTCGTAGAAGTAACGACTGAGATGCTCCGGTATCTCGTAAAATTGAGACTTCCACTGGTCCTCCGTGTGGGCCTCTTATCATCCCTTTTTTCGTCCAGGGTCGATAGGATTGGTTCCCTCTAGGTGTTGTTACAGCTCCTTGAGGTTTTCTCGGCTGGGTCTGGTTTTTATCAGGACCTTTTCCTAGCTGACACCTTATGGCTATGTGACCAGCCTTTCCGCATTTGTAGCAGACCACTGTTCTGCTGCTACTTTGGAAGGTCCTTCTATTTTCTTCCTTAGGTCTTAACTCAGCTTTAAACTTCACTTTACTTCCCGTGTACGGTTTTTCCTTTGTTTTTCGGTGTGTGAGGATGTATTCGTCTGCTAGTGCGGCCATTTCATAGGTCACGTCAGTTTTTCTTTCACTTAGGTGAACCCTGACTTCTTCTGGCACACAGTTTAAAAATTCTTCAGCTAATATTAGCTGCCGGAGTTTCTCAGCGTCTCCGTCTATCCTCTTAGAGTCACACCACTTATCCAGCGCGTTCTCCTTTTCTCTCAGAAATTCCACATAAGACTGGTTTTCAGTTTTTCTCTGTGTTCTGAATTTCTGTCTATAAGCTTCTGGGACCAATTCGAAGCTTTTAAGAACCGCTGCTTTCACCAAATCATAGTCGGCGCAATTTTCTGTCGGCAGAGTTGCATATGCTCTCTGTGCTTTTCCTGTCAGCACAGTTTGGAGTAGCATCGACCAGCATTCTTTCGGCCATCCAAGATTTAGCGCAGTTCGCTCAAAATGTGCGAAGTATCCGTCCACGTTGGCTTCTTCAAATTTTGGGACTAGCCTCGCTTGCTTCGTTACTTCGAAACTGTCATGGCTTTCTTTGCGTCCTCTTATTGCCAAGTCGACTTCTCGCAGCCTTGTTTCTTGCTGAATTTTTATTTTCTCCAGTTCCATTTTATTTCTCTGTAGTTCCATTTGTGCTTGTATTTTAATTTTCTCCAGTTCAATTTCTTCTGGAGTCATTCTTATCATTTCCGTTGATAGCTCTTCTAATACTGCTTCCTCGAAAACATTTTCGTCGACCATGTGTCTTGCTATTTTTATAACGAGTTCATGCTTTCTCATAGAATTCTGAACATTTAACTCAAGCTTCTCGCCAATTTTTATTATCTCGCTTTTTCTCAGCTTCTCCAACTTTTCCATGGAGGGTTCTTTTAAAAAGTTCTCTATTTTGTCCATTTTTTCTTTAATTTTTCCAAACAGTTATATCAACAAGTAATTTGACTGTTTCAACAATATTCCTTTTTTTCTTTCACGGTCTCCCAGGGTAGATTTAAACGGCAGGAATTGTCACACGACTACAAGCAACAAATATTATTTATAATAATCATTCCGGAAACGAGCCCCCATAAAAGGTCTGCATGAGGTCGGGAATTAAAGATTAAACTACTCCCGGACGAGCCCCCATAAATGGTCTGTGACGGAGAAATTGACTAAAATCCCTAAACGGGACTTTATTTTCGCACGTGTGAAGACGGGGCAGGTTGGCACTTGATCCCCTACAGAAATAAGTCCTGTTCAGAGTTCTTTTCTCAGGCAGATAAGAACTGGCATATTACGTGAGGGAATAATTTAGGGCCAGACTGGCCACCGCTGGCAAAGGGGTCCAAAATTTCACACTATCACACACCCACCAGGCCACTAAACTTCTTTCCCTCGGATAATTGAAGAATACGGGCCTATAGGTCTTAGTTGTAATAATATTAATACTGCTATAGTGGTAGTCGGTAACTCCGGTTTCCCGTGTGATACTTTAGGAATTAATAGGACAGTTCTAAGCAAGATAATATAAGGCGAATAGAAGCTGAAAGGAAAGCATGGAATAATAACATAGACCACATGGTAAAATGAAAATACATAAGTTCTTTACTACGGTTATATACATATATATGTTCAAAATGTCAAAGATATATAATAGGATAGTCCATGAATATAAATGTCTTTTCTTGGCTTTTATCCTTTTTCAAATTGAGAGAGAGAGTGGTAAACAAAATTTGGGTGTAAAGGGAAAATGTCCCAAAGTTACTTATCTTATTTTTTTGACGGGGTTCCACTGGAGAATTTCTCTTCTTTCACGGGCTAATAGACTTTGTATTGCTTTTAATGCTGGCTTGAGAGACTCAGGTCTCTCATGTCTCAGTCTTTTGTCTTTAGCCCGGAGTGAAATGGCTATCGTCCGTCTGCCACGAGCGTTGCCCAAAAACTACCTTTTTTTGTATTTACTTCCGTTGAGGGGAAGGGAACCCCACTTCCGTTTGGGGTCCCCCGCCAATCATTTGGCTTCATTTTCTCCTTCCCCTTCCGATGTCCGGCGACCCAAGGTCACTTAAGTGCGAACATCTGTGTGACCCTTTTCTCTCCTAACGGTCACTTTTTGACTGCTAGATAATTTTAGTTCAACGGGGGGAGAGTATCATTCCCACCTCCTCGTCTCCGTGAGCCATCACGTGACACTATGTATTTGTGAAATGTCTTTCTCCTCAATCCTAGCAGTGTCTAATTTTAAATTCACCGTACGCTGACATTCTTCAGCTATTTCTTGAAAAGTAAATTTCGAATTAATTTCTAGTTTAGTTAAAATCCTGGGTCCTATTTCTGCGTCCTTATCTGAAGTCAAGCCTTGAATGATCAGACATTTAAATGAGTCGGAAGTTAACTCATTTAACTTAAACTTCTCACATTCTCGATCGACGACTCCTACGGAGGTGACAAAATCGTCATGCTTAAAATCTCTTCACTCTCGTACAAATGCCGAATACTGAGTATGGAATGCTAAACAATACTAACTAGCAATGCTACATTACATGCACTCACTCACTCACTCTCTCGTCTGACCTCTGTCTGACCCATTTTCATATCATTTACTTCTAGACACGTGAACTGCAGTAGCATAATTCATTTCAACACTTGTGTTTATTGGATAGAGATCCGTGTTCAACCCAGGAGATTGTATCAGTTCATTCTTCAACATAACTATCAAAAATGCTAACATGAAAAAGAAAAGGAAAAAGAAGTGAATGTTAAAATTCGAGTCGCTTTTTCCTATTGTTAAGTAAAGCAACTAAAAAAGAATCAACATCAATGACAAGTAAAAAGAAAAATATAGTTAAATTAATATATATATAATCATCGATTAAATGAATAAAAAGCAAGAAGCAAACGATATATGGTAGAAATTATAATAGATGCATACCATGCAGATGATCTAGTGCTTCTTGCAAATATACCTGTCCAAGCCGAATCCCTATTGCATATGATGCATTGGCCTTCATATGAGAAGGAGCTATCTCCACTCTATGTCGCAGTTCCCTAAAATTAGTAAACAAGTTCACGTACCTCAGTTCACATACCTCATCAGCTGAAAGTGATCTCCACATTTGACAGGTTATCGATTATATGGAACTGTGACTTCTTAGATGAAATTAAACGGACTTCTTTCCAAGCTGCAGCTCAGTCAGTACTACTGTGTGGAGGTGTGGAATCAGTCTACTCGGATTAAAAAGTAAAATTTATATCCGTGTGTCCTGTCCGCAAATACAGCTCAAATCTATAAAATCACGGGAAGAAACAATAAGAAAAGTCAGTTGAAATAGTTAAACATTTATATACATTTTAACAATAGTACCTACACACCTACGTTTTTAGTAGTTTCGTGTGTTGTGGTCAGAAAAAAACCAAAAATTCAAAAATGTTCTTGGTGTGAAGTTAGTATAATGCGTGTGCATATGCGCGTGTGAAGGAGAAGCAGATAGTAGCGGAGTATACGCTTGACTGCTAATTGAATGTGTGTATAGAAGTAGTAATAATTTACTAAGCGCTTTGATTCGATGTGGCACAAAGCCTAAAATGGGACACCCAATGAGACTCGAACTCACTCTTGCAGGTTTGCTATCCATAACACTACCCAAAAGTGCTTGGTATGTGCGTGTGTGTAAGGAGACTTGAAGTCCATACGAAAGTGAGTTGACAGAAAAATGATAAACTTACTACTTTTGTTGCGACTATGAATGATATTTTTTAGAAGTGTGGTTTCGCTGTAGTCATTATAATGAAGTGGAATTTCGGTTGGTGTTAGAATGTTGAATATAACCATCAATGTATCTTCATTGATATGGAGGTGTTTTGCCGAGTTTTACTGTTTGTCATTTACATGCACTGTATTGCTATGTAAGGAGTCCCCGATTTGTTCGGTTCTGTGTTGCGGTGTATCACTTTTTGGCAGTCTATGAATGTGCGAGGGTGTGTCCTGTAAGTATTTTTCAGCATCCCATCATGCTAAAATGTAAAACAAGTCCTTCTTTAATGTGGGAGCAAAGCGCCGAGCCGTAGCCCAGACACGCCCAGCGACTCCAAAAATACCATTGGTCCCGTCGGCATTCTCCTAAAAAGGGGCGCCTCAGGGGACAGGAGATTAATCAAGCTTAGCCGGAATAGGTGAGAGCCCGGGGGAACGCCCCCTGAGATCTAAGGAGAGTTGGTCTCTGTCACGTACGCGAATGCCGGGCTTCTCCGGTACTCATGTCAGGCGGCCTTGACCAACTGCCATGAAATGCAGAGGCCTGAGAGGTCTGAGAGAATGTTGCCGTTGAAAACGTGATATAAATAGGTTTCCTGATCACGTAACCGGCTCCAAATTAAAGATTTATTTTCGAGCGGAACAAGTTCATTTGATCCGCTTTATGTGAATGCGTTTCTTACATATTTGTGCTTTCCTGTTGGATTATGGAATATAGGATTTTATATCCTATAAATACGCCACATGGACGCCAACAAAACACATGTAGAAAAAGCGACACGAGAACTACACAAGGATGTGACGTACTATTTTGAACAAAGCCCGGAAACAAACATCCCTCAAAACAGCAGTTTTACAGCCACTTACCCCCTCTACACTAAAAAAAGCATCCAAATAAGATGAACAAAACATGCTTGAAAAGCAAGGATGAACTCACAAGCGACTTTCTTCCATTGACCCAAACATATGGACGTGCTAGCGTTGGCCGACTTACAAGAACTCATTTACATCAACTCTGAGAGGACACTGGATACTGTGTGGAAGACCAGCCAGGAGCGATGGATGATAGGGATTGATGGAGAGAGAGAAAGTCAGGGAAATCTGTGTTGTCAGCGTGACTTGATGATGATGATGATGATGATCAAGTGTTTTTATTTATAAGTTTTATGATTGAATTATTTAGTAATTCATATTAAGCAATTTTCTGCTCTGAAAGTGATAATGACCAGAGCTATTTTAGTTGCTTTGGTTGGTTTTGGTTTCTTGGTTTAATGGCATATCAACCTTCATTAGTTATTTAATGCCGAAGCTTTCTCTCAAGAAGAACAACAATGGTACCATTTAACCGATATCTGGTAATAATAACAGGGTTCATACCTTTCCTAAAGGTATGAAAAAGAACACCATAGAACGACTGGAGTTTGTTATGAAAATTTCTTCCAAACATTTTTATCCTAATTTTGCTCTAAGAAGAAGAGCAAACAACATTTTTCGTTAATTTTTTAAAGGTATAATGTTTATTTTTTTAAGCATTGCTTCATTTGTATTCCCTCGGTTTGTTTTGATTTTTATGGATTATTTAACTAAGGATTATCTAAAGAAAAAGTTTAAAAAATTAAAGAAAAATTAAACATTCTAACGTTAAAAATGAATACGAAAATGAATACAGAAAAGACTTAATTGAAAAAAATTGAATTTGTTACTCTTTATTCAATATTTCAGTTTTAATCATTCTTGAATTGCTAAATTAATTTAACTAATAAATAAATAGTATCTTTTTAGTTAATAATTTACCTACTATTACCGAAAAAGATTCTAAACAATGTTTAAATTCATATTTTCTCTTTTTTTTTTTTCGTATGTTTTAGTTTTTCAATGTGTCTTTAGCGAAGGATGTGTTGTAACGTGCGTGTGTATGTTATTCCCTCGCTAATTGTTGTTAGAAAATAAAGGAGGATGAAGAAGCAAGAAGAAGAAGATGTCGTTAGGTTTTATATTGTTGTATATTAACCTTCGACCCGGCCAAACATGCCCTTCCAAAGACGGCGGAAGTGACACATTCCGATGGCCAGTTATGGGAAGAAATTACGTAGGCGAGCTTGGCTGATAATATGGGACAAGGTAAAATCCCGCGGTACAGTCACAGACTGATGCACCGGAAGAGCGTGACCTGTGGACTGCATGACAGTTATTTCCGCTCGATGACAATCAAACATGCCATTCCAAGGACAGCGGAAGTGACACATTCCGATGGCCAGTTATGGGGAGATATTGAGTGGGCGATTGAACTATTATATAACTCGGTGAAGACAGGAAGTCAGAGTTGGAGAAAGAGGTGGTAGAGAAAGCCAGCATCCGGCAGAAGGGGCCCTCGGGACCCCTGATTGAGCAGTTTGGAGATCGAAGAGTTTTGGAGACAAGATGTGGTAGAGAAACCCAGCACCCAGCAGAGAGCGGGGCCCCCGGGCCTCCGGTTGAGCAATCCTAGAGAACGAGAAAGACTCAACGCTGATGGCCATAAGAACGGGGGTCAATATGTTGCAGTTCTGTTCGGTCTCCAACTCCCTCTTACAGTAAAACCTTGAGTAACCCTTTCAAACCCTTTCAAATAAAGTGAGAGGTATATGCATATTTATTATATTTACATATATATTATACAACAATATGAAGGTTTTTAATGGCAGCATGGAATAAAGGGTTTACGTTTATGCTGGAAATCTCGTAAGAAGGAAAGAGGTAAGGAAACGAAATAAAGTTGTTATAGAGTTGAGAAAGCATTTTAGCAGCTAAATGCCTGAGCGAAAAGTGCATCGTTAGGTTAAGGCATTTTTGAATGTGTGAGGGAAATATGTTCGCCATAGTGTAGCAAAAGTCGTTTTTGCTGTTTGAGGACAGAAACGATTGTAGTCACCGTGAGTTTGTGGTTCTGGTTGTTTCGGGGAGAAGCGTGAATGTCTCCAGAAAATGTTGCCCAGAGATGAAGTAGCTAGGTGTCGGAGCGGATTTTGCATCGCAGTCGACATAGCTAATACTGGAGGCGACTAAAAGTTGTTCCTGTGTGGGGCGTATTGAATTCATCTAATTCATATTCAACTGGGAACCCTTGGTCTAAGAGAATAGACGCAAAGGGGTCCATAAATTAGACGGCTCTCCTCATTGTATCGATGCTGCTGCTATAGAAGGGCGGACAGTAAGGAGTCTGTCCTGAACGAAGCCAAACGAAAATACGAAATTCTTTCTGATACATGTCTAAGTGATTTTTAAGAAAAAACAATTTAGAGATTTTGTTTCTTAACTTAAAATAAATTACAAACAAGCGTTGTTTAAAACTTCTCAAAAGTTTACTCATATTTTCCAAATTATAAGATAAGGAAAAATGCAAATTTACCAACTTTTTAATCATTGTAAGATAAAATAATAAAATTTAAATTAGAATTTTTAATTCACTCAGATATCTTTATATTTAGGGTTAGAGTATTTTCAATGTAAATAACAAGAATTTCTTCCTTTGACTGACTTGCTTTTTTTTTCATTAAAAATGGATGCATTAATAATCTTATTGAAAGAATTTTAAAGAACTATTTTATCCATTTATTAACTTAATTTGTAGCTAACTAACCAAACTAGTGTAATTAATTTGATATTATCATTCACTATATCTGAAACCATAGATTAAGAATTTAACTATAAAATGATTTTTGTTTGCTGAAATATTCCATGTACCAGTTTTTTGCTCCGGTCACCACTGGGACTTTCTGCTTGTAAATATATATATATATATATATATATATATATATATATATGTGTGTGTGTGTGTGTGTGTATGTCCATCAGTATTGATGAGAACCACTCAACAAAACCAAGCAACACAGGTGGTTCATTCATATTGTTGAAAGCTTGTGTAGGACCTGCCCCACACTTTTAGGATGAGCTGATAATAGAAGAATAATGTACCATTGTGCCACAGATTCTCTGAATAACACTCTTCAAGTTTTTAAATATATTTTTCTTCCCCTAGACAATTTCAAGAACAATAAGATATGATATTTTAAAATTATACCAATAATAATGCAAGATTTGGAAAATGATAAATTTATAAAATTATAATAATTTCAACACCTTCAAATTGACAAAATTTGAACAAAAGGTGAATGATTAAACAAATGCAAAAACCATTTTATCATACCAAAAAAATTTCTTATAATTCAGTAATGAAGCTTTTATAGATTACAAAAAGATTTCTATTCATGCACATGTGTGTGGAGAGGATTAAAAGAAAACACTGGCAAATTGGTTTATCATACCTCATGTTGCCATCATCATCATCATCATCATCATGTCGTGCCGCTAGCACGGATATCCCTGACTCTCTCTCTCTCGCCACTTCTCCCTATCGTTCATCGCCTCTGGCAGGTCTTCAGGGCTACATCCTGTATCCTCACATAGCAGCTGGAAGTATGTTCGTGCTGGTCGTCCTGCTTTTGCCCGGCCATATGTGGGGATCCATAGGAGTACATCTCTTATGAACTCGTCCCTGCTTCTCCAGCAGTGACCTGCATGTCTGGTTCGTCTAACTTGGATAGTTTTCGTGATGGGAGGCAGGTGGACGTATAGTTGGTGCCTTGTGGGGTGTTGCCGCCAGGACTTGTTCAATATTGCTCCCAACATTCTTGCGTAATTGCCGTCTAGCTTCTTCTCCAGCCGTTTGGTTAGCGTCCAAGTAGTGCATCCATACAACAGTATCGATACAACCGCTGCCTAGAAGAAACTGCGTTTCATTTTATCGGTCAGGTCTGATTTCCATATGATCGATAGCCAATCGATAGCTGTCCATGCCTTCGTTAGCCGCGTGTCGATGTCCTTTTCTGTTGATGATACGCTGCTTCCTAGGTAGGTGAATTTGTCTACAAGTTTAAGAGGGGTTCTATCTCGTGTGGTGATGTCGCCTGTTTGATTATCGCACATATATTCCGTTTTGTCTGCATTGACATGGAGACCAATGCCTGCGGCGGCTCGTTCCGAACTATGCAGTAGTGTTTCGGCTTGGTTGGGTGTATTTTCCAGTATCGCTATGTCATCGGGGTAGTCGACGTCGGTAATTGTTTTTGCGGGGTGCCTTCTGCTTCTTTTCTTTGTCAGCTCGAAGCCGTTTTCACTTATTTTATCAATCGATGTTCTAAGCACGTAATCAAGACAGATGATAAAGAGGTATGGGACTAGCGTGTCTCCTTGAAGTACTCCTGTTACAATGTTGAAGTATTCTGTGTCTCCATCCGGTGAACGTACTTTCACTTTGGTGTTTCTATAGAGAATCGTTATTGCTGCCACGGTTTCTTTAGGTAGGCCATATGCTAGTAGGATTTGTTCCATCTTTCCACTGAGAATGGAATCGAAGGCCTTGGTAAAGTCGACAAATAGTAATGTCACTTGTAGGTTTTTTGCCCGTACGCCTTCTAGGATTCTTCGGATTGTTAATATTTGTGAGGTCGTGGATCTATTTCTTCGGAAGCCATTTTGGTTTTTCCTAAGGATGTTGTCTATTTTGGGTTCTATGCAGTTTCGTAGTAGGGCATTGTAAATTTTGGCTGCTATGGATGTAAGTGTTATGCCTCGGTAGTTATTATCTAATCCGAAGTCACCCTTTTTAGGGAAGGGGAGGATACATCCCTTCATCCATCTGTCTATCGTATTTTGATTATAGACTGCGTTGCAGTGTCGGGGCAGTATGTCGTCGAATTGTCTGGTCTTCCATACTTCTGAGGGAATCTCGTCCAGCCCTGCAGCTTTCCTATTTTTAATTTTTCTAAGAACCGAGTTGAGTTCTTCTTGAGTGAAAGGTTCTAGTTTAATGTCTAATTGTTTACTAATTATTCTGGTGATTGGTTCATGTGTTACTTTCGGTGGGTTTCCTAGTAAGTTTTCGAAATGCTGTTTCCACAGTTTTATTCTTTCCTGTTGGTTTGCAGCTTTCAGTTTTGCTTTGACTGTGCTCTTCCTTCTACACACTTCGTTTATTGTTTGCCAGGCTATCCTAGATTGCCTATCTTCCACTGAGTCTCTAATCTTATCTATCTAATTTTGTATGTATTCTATCTGTTCCTTTATATATATGCCTGCTAATTGATATTGTGCCGTTTTTAGTTTTCGGGCATTTGTGTTTGTTGGGTTCTTCCTGTAGCTTTTGGAGGCTGTTTTCACGCGTGCTCGTTTTTCTCTCACCTCTAACGTTTCCCATGGGACTCTATATTTAGTTCTATGTTTTGTTAGAATACACTTCACTGCCGCCTCGCGGTGCGCATTGACGAAATTCTCATATTCGTCATTTGGGGTACCTTTTTCTGACTTCTCTTGTCGTGTTTCGAATCTGTTTCTCAATTATACTACATATTTATCGCATATATCTCTATTGTTCAAAAGGGCCCAGTCATAGTGTTTGGTGGTCGCGTTTTGTGTGGCGTTTTTTCGTAGGCTTAGTCGTATTTTTGCCGTGACTATTCGGTGATCGGAGGACGCATCCTCGAAAGAGGAGTATGCCTCGCAATTGATTGCACTATTTTTCCATTTCTTGTTTATAAAGACGTAGTCTATCTGTGCTTTACTATTGTTCGCGTACGTGTAGGTCCATAATTTTCCCTTCCTTTTTTGGTAGTTTGTATTGAGGCATATTAATCTATTTTCTGTCATGAAATCTGTTAGATGTTGTCCATTCCTATTTGACCTGTTGTGTAGGCCGTATTTGTTGTTTCCGTTTTTCGCTATTTGGGCAATCATGTCTCCGCTAATGACTAACAGGTTGTGTTTCGAAATGCTACGTACTAGAGAGGATAGTTCATCGTAGAAGGTGACTAGTTCAGTTTCTTCACTAACATTGGTAGGGCTGTGCAGGGGATGATTGTTGCTCTTGGTTTTCCATTTAACGTAGCAGTCATCATCCTAGGTTGTATTCTCTCAATGCTATTAAGTGTTTTTAACGCTCTAGGTCCTAGAAGAATTCCTACCCCTCCTACTGTGGCATTAACAGAGTTTTTCCATGCCGATACAGTGGCTAGCGTCCATCCATTGCCAATTCCGTGATATTTGATATCTTCGGTGTGCGTGTATCTGTGTTCTTGTATGCATATTATGTCTTATCTTATGTTCTACAGCCGATGCAGTTAGCTCTAGTAGTTGTCCTATTCTATTTAAGGTTCTTACGTTTAATGTCGCAATATGTATTGTTTGTTTGCATTTTAGTAGTTTTTCTTGTTTGAGCTTTGTAGCTGATTTTTCGAACACTGAGGCCAGGGCTCCCGCCTCAGCAGAACGCGCCCCTTTTTTACCCGCGCGAAGAGCGATGCGGTTTATGTATGTGGTTTGAGAGTGGGTCATGGTTATCTTTCGATGGCTGTTTTTATTCTCATCCATAGAAACCACTCTTATAGATGAGCAGCAGTTGTTCCCCGATCGAACTGACGATCCTGAGCGTTGAGTCACAAAACTCACGTCCAAGACCAGGTTAGGTATTGAGTGTGGTTGTCAATGGGTTTATTCAAATACCTTCACGTCCATCATGCTGCTTTCCATGCTATAAAAATGTAATTTTTCATTAGCTGTTGAGTGACCAGGTTATCTAACTGATTGCATATATAATTGCATTGCATTTTGTTTATAAATAGATGCATATTCTGTATTTAGCCTTTATTTTTTGTCAAGAAAATATCATTGAAATGATTTGAATTTAGGATGTGGGAATTTCTTTCTAAAATGTGTTTCTTTTTATAACATAAAGCTGTCATTTACTCTGCATGCACTGGTAATGGAACTGTATATTATAACTTACACACAGACACAGAATTGTTCTCTCACCTGATAGTCATTAAATACAGTTATATCACTCATGCAGCTGTGTAATAGCTCGGATCAAAACATAGTGAAAATAAGTTGTGTATCATGTTTATTGTCATAGGTTTTGCACTTTGATACTCTGCTGAACCAACTATTCTGCCATAAGTATTGCTCAAAAATAAACAAACTTTAAACTATGTCTCTAAGCTAATTCTTAAATGGCTTTACAAACATTTTTAAGAAGACAATATTCTGTTGAAAATTTCTAGTTCACCAGATTTTGTTAAACTTTACCGTTTTTCAATTATCAAAACAGTCTATATTTAATAACAATATAAGAAGAGTGCTAATGAATACTATAAAACTATTTTTTGATAAATCATTTTTCTGTGAATATCTTTTTCACAATGTTTCTGTTTGTTTAAAAAAACAAGCTTAATGTTTTTATATCTTCATTATAATTTTTTTTCCAAAACATTTCATAATTTTTTATTATAAAAATAATTTACTTTATCTAGTTAGATACATTAGTAACTATTCAAAAAGTAGTGATATTCCTTTCATTTTGAAATACTTGTTTGCTTTAGATAATAATGACTATAACTCAATCAGGAGGACTTAGTAATTGTCTCATTACCAATTACATCTTCTCCTGTCTTTGAGTGAAACAGGTTTCAAATGTTCTTCAATCATTTGATAATTATTTTTATCATCTAACCAAATGAATTTAGTGATCAAATATCAAATAAAACATAATTCAAACTTTCAACATCCTCTTCACTTTTATTTCAAGAGTACCATGATCTTGATTCTTCCTAGATTTCTAAATATTCCAATCTTTTTTGCAAGAATCTTTGAGACTGATTCAGTGATTATGGGTCGGCCATCACCTTCATATTCACAATTTCTGATGTCCTTGAGTAAAATAGCTATTTTCTCATGATTTTACTCTTCTTTTTTATTATCTTATTTAATTAATGTGTCCTTCTGTTCAGTCGAGAATGATCTATCTGCATTTAAAAGTACAAAAGTAACTTACTTGTCCTATTTTTAAATTGGGTGACCAAAAAGTTTATTCCTTTTGTCATTATGGGCATTCAATTATAGCAAACTTCATGAAAAAAAAACTTTTGATTGTCAAATCAGTATTTTTTTTAATTAATCCAAATTGGTATTTCTTTGTTAATTGGCCAAATCAGTTTTTTATTTGTTAAAATTGGTATGTTTTTTAATTGATTTTGATATTAAAGAAGAAAAAATCAACATTTTTTTATTTTTTCATTAGAAAATATAAAAGCACAACTTGAATGCTAAAAGATTTGAGCAGTTTATAGAGAATATGCTGTGAATGATCAAATATGTCAAAAGTCATTTGCAGTTTTTAATACAGGAAATATTTCTTGTTGAAGTAAGCCAGCTTAGGTTGTTAGTAATCAACTGAAGATATTACTTGAGAACAATCAATGCTATACTATGCAGAGATGGCCAACATACTCAAAATATCTAAATCAAATACTGAAAATCATTTACACTGGCTTGATTATGTTAGTCACTTTGACGTTTAGCCTCAATATATGTTTTAAAAAAAAAGAAAAAAGCTACTGGACTATATTTCTGAATAAAACCCATAACTTAAATGGAATGAAATGTACCATTTGTTAAATAGATTGTGAAAAACAATAAAAAGTGTAACAATGTGTAATGCAGGAGATGATGGAACAAATCAAATGAAGTGATATTAACATTGACAAGTCTTCATTTAAATAAGATACTGCTGTATATGTGATAGCATTGGAAAGGAATCATCTATAAGTAAACCAAACAAATACAACTTTTAATTAGACCAATAATCAATAAATGGAAAGAGTCTTTCATCATCATCATTATCATCAAAGCATGCCAACAGCACAAATACTCTTGACTCTCCCTTGCCATCCATCCCTATCAGCTATCATTCTTGGTAAGTCTTTTAAATGGCATCCAATGTCCACACAAACCTGAGGAATGTAAGTTTTTGCTGGTCTGCCAACATTGGTGCATCCATGTTTAGCATTTCAAAGGAGAATGTTGCTTGTGCTCCACAAGTCTTGCTTGAATAGGAGGTAAGTGGCTCTACTGCTGCTTCAAGAATTTGTTTAAAACACATGCAGCAATGCAGCAGCCTTGTGTTTTCTCCAAGTGTTTCATTAAAATTCACATGATGCAACCATACTATAGTACTGATACAGCATGGAAGATTTCACATTTTATTTCATCAGGGAGATCAGATTTCCATATTCTCATTGACTTAATACAAGACTGCATGTTTCTTTGTTAACTGGGTAACATTTTCTTTTGGATAACCATTTATTTTTCAAGAATTATTTTAAGAAAAAATTTTAAACTGGAAAATTTACTAATGAGTAATTTCTTCTAGAGATAGATATTCTGAGAGTATGAAATAAGAAGATAAAAGAATCAAATGGGGTAAAATGGTAAATACACTGTTCCATTAGGATTTTACTTTATAAACCATATCACATTTTTTCATCATTCCATATTACCACCACTACTACAACTACTACTGCTGCTCCTAGATGCTTGATATTTTTTAATCCGTGTTTTTGTATTAAATAATCGAGCAATAAATATTCATGCTATTTCTGCTTTGCCTCCTCCCGCCAGTTTTAGCTACATGAAACAGTTAAGACAACATGACTTCCAAGATGAGGATAGTAAGAACTTAGCAGAAGTCAGTTTTAAACAAATATTTCCATATATATATGAATAGGCACAGAGAAAGGTAATGAGCAGCACCAACTCATATAAACCAACTAGCATATTGATGGTTAATAAACAATGAAAGTATATCTTTTTGTTTTCTTTTCCCAATGACCAAATAAACTAAAATAAATCAAATTAGAATTTTCATCTGTATAAATTCCATCATTGATTAATTTTCAATTTTATACTCATTAGTACTTCCTTATTTCGCAGTATCATTGTTTTGGCCGATGAGAAAGTTTTCTCAAAATTTTTTTAAGAGAAAATATATTGTGTACATGTAACATTAGCAACTTTTATTAATCAATAAAATCAAATTAAAGAAATTGAAGTACCTGAAACTGTATATATGCACCCATATGTATATACACACATGTATGAGCATATATGTAATATATGTATGTATATATATGCATACATATATTACATATATATTCATGCATGTGAGTATATACATATAACTACTGCTATGAAACATATAGAGGGGTAATACCCACCCAACAAGTGACCTGGATATGACACTAAACAATCTGATGATGAGGTTCCAGTAATGCTGGAGTTTGGGAGCATGCAAAGTACACCTTCATTGCCATCTTTCCCAGGTCCACTCTGGTCCAGAGAGGTAGCACTTGATAGGGTCCTATCTATATGTCAAATAGAACTAAACTGTGTACATATGCTAAACTGAATTGCTTGAAATAAAACTGTTTTGAAATTCAAACTGAGTACTTATGCTAAAATGGATTGCTTGGAATAGAACTGTTTTGATATTTAAACCGTGTACTAATGCTAAACTGAATTTTTTGAAATAGAACGGCTTTTATGTATAAAAATAGATTTGGCATTAAATAACCTACAAAGGCTGATATGCCTTAAAAT